>JAKWJA010002489.1:3952320-4005318 GCA_027704765.1 Solanum habrochaites | reverse complement strand
TTGAGAATTCTTTCATCCTTGATCGCTCCCCTCTTTTCTTGGACTCAAGACCTCAATGTTTCGCGGGCCACGTGATACATATGTCCCTATAGTGGTTGCAAGTTGGAATGCTCTGGCGATGGTTTCATTGCGTCGATATTATAGTGCGTGGTCGAGTTGTATTTACAACAGCACAAGACACCGAGAAGAGTAGAGTCCCTCAACTCCATAAATCTGTTGAAATTACTCCAAACTGATGTAATGTCTAAAACTAATGTGTCGCTTTGATACATTTCGATGGACGAAAGGATAAAGGAGAGAACTTTGACTATTCTCTGTTGTCTCACCAGCTGATCAAGAAACGTGGAATATCACTAACCGATCTCCCCCGCAATGACTATCTTCCCCAAAGACCATTTGATGGAATGATGTATCTCTATCTGGTCCGTCTTACTCGAAACCACGTACGTACTCAAGAACTTCAGATGAATTTGGCTTCAGGTTTGTGTAATGTTTATGTGTCGCTACTTATATTGTGCACACAATACTGGAAATCCGCAAGCGAGAAATGTGGTGGGAAATGACGACTCTATCACTGGTACTCGTTCATTGTAATTTTCTTATGAAAGTTACTTCTCTAGTTGTGTAGGAACTGAAAGTGTTCCTCTTGCCGGTGTTTGCTTGCGTAGTGTTTTCCCGCTTAACGTGATCGTGGTGGGCTTCTCCAAGTAGCTGAAGCCTTTGTATGTATGCTCTAATTGACACTACATTAATACTTGATTAATAAAAATTGCTTTCTATATTCTAACGTCGACAATGTTGACACAGGATTTGAAAACTTCGGGGTTTCAACTTATCGATTTACGGTTGTTCAGTGTCGTTTGCGATTACTGGTTGCATGTTAACACGTGAGTTTATGGTGATCCGCCTCTGATTAGATATGTTGTTTCGCAGGGAGAAGGGTAGACCGTTAGTGAGGAGGCTTGGTTGGTAGTGATCGTATTAGAAACGGGAACGAAGCCAGTCTTAGATTCATCGACATCGCCAGGGCATTGCTGTAAAGTTAAAGTCCTTCCCCTTGATAAGAGGATCCTCAAGAGCCTTGATAACCGTCAACGCCAAGGTATCCCCACCCCCGCCCCCCCTTCAACATTTGCTACTTCAATCTTGGTGTTTATGTCAATACCCTTTTTGTTTTTATGTAGCTTCAAAGTGTCCTGGGCAAAAGAGGTGTACCCAAATAAGTCAAAGTGCGGACGAAAGTGCAAGAATTGGAGAAATATGGGCTTATTGTATAATTGTCGCTTTATTTGCAACCAAAGAAAAAACCAACGAGTAGATGCTCGAAGTCTCCTCGTTTTTTTCGAGTTAGTATTTTTTGCAGAGTGCTGATGAAATGATTCTTCAAATTGAGGCAGCTTCCGGTACTATGCCTTATCATGTCATCGAGAAGTCAGTTTGCATATATGTTATCTTAGAAGGGGGCATAATGTGATAGTTTTTAAGACAGATGACAGTTATAGAGTGGGAAAATGTCGATTATGCGATTAAGGAGTTTGCTAGGCTCTTTGAAGAGATGACTGGAAATGAGTTTGAACACTGGGAAAGGGAAAAGAAGATTCACAAAAAGCATCACAAGTTCTACCCTATTGATATCGTACTTCACAACTTGAATTTTTTCTTCGAGGTTCACTTACGTACCATTTGCTAGATCACTCAACCATGGTTTAACTTTTGTAGATGACGAATATAGTTAGCATGAGCGCTGGCTAAGGCAACTTGGTTCTGCTGCTGCACATAGTAAGCTTGATTCGGTAGTGGCAAATTTCATGAAAGTCCTTTGTAGCCAAAGTCTACAGTATAACGCCGTTCAGGTCGAAGCTGTTTCCATCTTTTCATTACGTGTGAAATGAGCTGAAGAAGTGTTGTATGCTGGATGAAGGTATGCTTTAATGGAGCTGGGACACGATTCACCGGAAATTCCTATAGGGATGCTTACTAATTTTCATCTGAGAAGATGTGAGTCTTCTCTCTGCCTATTAGTGTATTTCGTATCGGTGATGAACATTCAAAAGATTCGTTTACATTTAACTCTACAGGTGAAGAAATTCTCCTACACTTCGTGGAGAAGATAAAATCAATGAAGGAAACAGGACCGGAAGCAGAGGGTGTCTGGCACGAGTTCAGTCAAATGTGGTTCACTCTCATGCCATCTACGAGGCCTTTTACTTTCAGAGATTATACTGATCTTGCAGAGCATGTAATTCCTTTTCTCAAACTTTTCAACCACATTAACTAACTCAGTTTCTAACTGTACGTTTGAAAATAATCAAGGCTGCTTCTGCTTATGAAACTATCCGCGACATCAACTTTGCCTCGCGTATTATAGAAGACATGTCTGGATCTACGCTCGATGATCCTCTCTTCGAGTGTTACAAGAAACTCCGCTGTTCAGTTTCTCCCTTGGAGAAAGAATCTGATGACTACAAAATGATAGTGAACTACTTGGAGAAAACTTACGAGCCGGTCCAAGTTGGAGATATGGTAAGATCTATTTATGTTCATTTCCAATTCTCTTTCGAAATATTGAACCGTCGGTGTGATCTATAATGCATGTTTCATCAGAGCTACGGCATATCGGTTGAGAATATATTTGCTGTTGAAGTTAGTGCTTGTCCTTCCCTTGATGAGATCAAGGAACTACCAAACAAAGTTCTTCTCTGGTGTGGTAAGTAATCTCTCATTGGTATATAGTTCTCGTTCGAGGGTTGTTTCAAGACGATGAATGTTATAGCCGTCACTTTGGCTGACGTCAGGTACGAGACTCAAATCTTTGAGGGCACCTCCGTAAAGTGTTCTTGCCTTCCTTTGTTCACTTACCACGTAGCGGATACATGGTCCGGAAATTCCTCTTCTGAGATTCGATCTTTTTAAGTTTTTACATTGCATCTCACGTTTTATATGCACGTTCCTTTGGAACGCATCGTTGCACGAATGCAGCAGCCGGAAGGCAGCAAGATATGGTTACATCATTCCAAACCGCTGTTTTTTTTACCAGAAGGCAAAAGGAAGTAGGGGGGCCCGACGGTTTTTTTGTGTTACCGTTGCTTCACTCGTGAATACATTAAGGATTGCGAGTCTCCCCTAGGTAGCAAGAACATTGTTTATCTACGCACTCGAAATCTAGTTTGTAATTGACCAAGACTGGTCTGTCTTTATGATGCAGGATACTCTACATTGGAAGATAAGAACAATCGAGAAAAGGCACTTGGAAGGAAGAAAACCGACGAAAAGAACCTTTTTCTGGAAGGATGATATTAAGGTACATGTGGTAAGCTGATTCCATCGGAGCACAAGGAATAGCGTCCTCGATACACACGAATCACGCCGTCTTGATCCACAGCAGGTATTCATACAAAGTAGCTCTCGTACAACAGTTGTACTACGATTTCTGTGCTTTTGATCATTTCGTAGTGGGATTTGTTTTCCCTTTTTTTGGCTGTGCGTATAAGGTGTATCCGAACCAGGCCGGACGGACGATCCCTTTGTTTGACATTTTCCACTTTTTTTTCTGGCAAGGTGAGTATAAGGTACTTGGTGGCGGTAAAATTTGACGAGCAGGATGTAGTATACGACACAGCTGAACCTGAACCCGAGCAATAATGAAAATTGGAGTAATGACAATCGTTGTACATGCTATATTTTCGCTTGTGCCTCTTCTCCCATGGACATGGAAAGTATTTTTTTGCTAGTGTAAGAGGAACGCAACGGCGTCATTTCATTGATGTACACAGTTCTCTTTGATTGACCTCTCTCCCTGGACTTAAGACAGTTTGTTTTTTGCTAGTGTAGAGAATCAGCGATGTTTGATGCACACGTTCTCTTTGGTTTTTAGCTAGTGTAATGACGACTTTTGTTCCGTTGTGTAGCCAGTTTCTCTTCTATGTGGTAAGAATAATATGTAAATAGTGTACCTTTTCACACACCTGTAAATTCATGTTGTACTAGGATAGCCGCGATGTCGTTTTGTTGGATGCACACAGTTCCGTTGTTTTGCTAGTGTACCCCGCGTCGTTGCGTGATGTACACAGTTTTCTCTTTAATGTGATCGCAATATGTAAAGTTGCCCTTGTCACCTGTAAGCAGGTTGCAAACGCGATCTCCCTAACGTTGTTTTCGATACAGTGCTATCTCCATCTTCGTAACGACGTTACGAGTAAATATTCTTTCTTTGCTCTGGAATGTTTCTTGCATTTTGTGGACCTATAGTGTTTGCACCTATTTCAGGAACATGTACAGTTTGATATGTGAACTTATAATATGGTCCAAATATATTTATATTTTTATATGTCTATTTTGTAAATGTGATCTTTTTACTTTTTAACGGAGAAAAAATTGTATGAAGTTCATGTTTGCTATCTAGTAGTTTTTGTCGATGTAAATATTAGCTCATGTTTTCATTTTTACAATTAAGTCATACCAAACGTGTAGTTCTCGATATTCGTATAACGTGTAGTTTTTGATATTTGTATAATATAATTTGTATAATTGTTTTAGATGTGTGGGGGTTTTATAAAGTGTTATTGTGAACAATTTTCCCCATTGTAATAATTTTGGATTTTGGGGTGTACTCTCAATCTAGATCTATTTTTATTGTATAATCTCAATTGTATATAATTACTCTAATGGTATACGTTATAGTTACTTGCACAGAAAATATGGAGTACAACACACAAAATTTTTATCAACATAATTATACGATTTACAGTATATTCAACTTTTTTCTTTCGTTTATAAAAAACATATGCGAATTATTATATGTACACTAACTTCATTAAAAGTTATATAATCAATCGAAAATGATTTTGAATAAATTAAAACCAATTCATACAAATTAGTTTTACAAAAATATAGATGAAAATAGCTCATTATATACATCCTCACATAGAAACCAGATCGCGTCTATAACAACTTAAATTTACAGTTATGATTTTTTTTATAGATAAAGAGTCTATTAAATTATTATATAGTACTTCTTGCAAGTTAATCATATTATGATTTTTTTATAGATAAAGAGCTTAATTATTTATATTATAGTTTACTTGTAAAATTTTTCACATAACGTAGAGGTGTATAGCAATCGTAATATTGTAGATTTTTTTTTATATTTTAAAAAGATCATATTTCGAAGCGAATGTTGAGGAGCTTAGGGTCAAGCATGTATTGACCGTTTGCCCTTCTCCCTCACTTCCTTCTATTTATATGTTATATGTTATATGTTTTGATTTAGTTTTATATTTTCCTTTATAATTATGAATTTCTTGAGTAGTATAAAAACTTAATCAAAATAGTTAAATTTAATTATCTTCAAAATTTCACTTTACTAATAAATATCATATAGTATTTGAAAATCATATTAAGATTTCTAAAAATCATAATATTGACAACTTAAATATAGTTTGAACATCAAATTAAATGTGGATTATCTTCAAAATTTCACATGAGCCACATATTGTCTCAAAGGTAGTAACATAATTAATAACAGGTAAACTATAACCTATTATTTAAAAATTACGTTAAAAGTATTATTGATTATAATTTAAATTATTTAAAAAAATATTTAAAATTTAATTTAATTTCAAAATTTAACCTTGTGATATACTAATTTCGGACAAGAGAAATAACATATATTATTTTATAAATTACATACTTGAAATACTTTTTAAAGAATGTATTAAAAATCTAGTTGAATGTCTCAAAATTTCACACACGTCCACATAAATCATAATAATGATAATTTAAAATATTTTTTAAAATTAATTTAACTTCGAAATATCACATATGCCCAAGATATTATTTTTCAAAGTATAGTAAACAATAACTAAATTATTTTATTTGTAGATCACACTAAAAAATTAACTACAGTAATATACAAGCCCCGGCTTTCATAATAACAATTAGTTTTTGTATCACTAAAAAAATACAAATTAATATACAAGCCCGGGCTTTTATATCTAGTAAATAAATAGAACAAAATAATAGTTACAAAAAATTAATAACGAGGAAAAAAAGAAATGAAGAAGAAAAAGTCAAATCTATAGAAATCAGAAGGGTAGAAATGTAAACTCACATAATATTCCGGGTCGACCCACTTTAACCCTACCGAAACCCTAACTGTATAAATTGCCGCATTATTCACCATTGCGAAACCCTAATAGCAGTCCCAAAATCTACCATTGAAGAAGTTTCTCGTAGCTTCCAATTCTCCTCAGTAATTGCTCTCTCTTGATTCATACTTTCTAGCCGTATCGTATTGTGTTTTTGAATTTATGTATCTAATGTTTCTCTTGTGTTTACTGTTATAGAAGAAGAAATGAAGGTTATTGCTGCTTATTTGTTGGCTGTTTTGGGTGGTAATGCATCACCTTCAGCAAAAGATTTGAAGAATATCCTCGGTTGTGGTAAAAAAGTTAACTCCTTTTTTGTTTTTGTTTTTTTGGTTGGTTTAAATTTGAGTGATGGTTTGATAAAATGGTTTAATCACGATGTTAATTGAAAACTCAACATGGGAGATTATATTCATGTGCATTGCAACAATTATTATTGGTATACAATTGAGATGGGTATAATGGAGCAGAATGTATATGAGATCAATACAACCCTAGAGTTTGGGTGGTCTTAGTGTTTTAGTGTGTTTTAGGCTGCAAACTGGTAAAGCCATTGTTTGATTCATGGTAAGGAATTTGGCAGGGTGTTAGCTTTTATTAATGAATTTGGGGTCATAGTCATCCTGTTACTGATAGATGTGAACCTCTGGAGCGAATGTATATTGAATGATCGATACACAATAACTAAGTATTAAAGCCATTGTGGATCATGGTAAGGGGGATTTGGGGCAGGTTTAAATTTTCTTATGAAAATATTCCCTGATGGCATACTGTTAGTAGTAGATTTAAAACCTCTGGAGCAGAATGTATATTGATGATCGATATACAGAAGAGCCTAATAGTTTTTTGTTGTCGTCCTGTTTTGTCAATACTATTATGTGAGTAGATTTAACTCTGAGCAGAATTTTATAAAGATTTCGATATAACGTAAAAGCCCATGATTTTGGTTTCATAGTCTTTTTTTGTGTGTTTGAGGTAGCAAACTGTTAAAGGCCATTGTTTGATTCATGGGCAAGGAGGATTTGGGCATGGGTTTAAAATTTTCTTAAACGAATAATGTTCATATGCATCTTGACGTTAGTAGATTAACCTCTGTACTTTGGGCGTTCTTTTTAGCCACCTGTCTTTGAAAAGAATATAGTTGTTTTTACCCATTATTTTGCCTAGATCATCTACACGGCAATGGAGTAATATATTGGTAATAAAAATGTAAGCTTTGTTATGTCGGAGAGTCCAGACGCTACAGTGGTACTGGGATTATGAATGTTAAGATTAGTATGCAGAAAGAAAGAGGGAGGGGTTTTACAAGTATGAATCCTGACACCATTTTTTGTCGTCTTTATAACAAAGGATTTTGCCTTATTAAGAATTACGGTGAAAATATTTTTTAAATAATGTTTAGTATTAATGGGTCATTTTCAAATAACAGTTCGTTTACTTTTTGGTGGCGGCTGTTTCTATTAATTTGATGTAGTTGAATTTGACTCTATACCTCTCAAGCTGGTAATGATGACGTAGACTTCAAGTGTGTTTTGCTAGGCCTTATTCTTTTCTAAAAGTTTGGTAGAATGACCAGGGTGTTGTCGTTTTCCATTAACCTTCACTGTGTGCGGATATAGTGTTTATGGTGGTATCTCTCAATGTATAACAGGGAGGTAGGAAGAGCCATTAAGTTTTAGTTTCATGTACATGGTCATGCACCATCATTGCGCTATCGTTGTTAACTTCCTTGTGAATGTCTTGAGCAGATGACACGATGAATTGTGTTACCTTTCTATCGGTATCTATTATATCCATGCCCATGCCAAATGTGGCTTGTTGTTTGTTGCACACTCACATTTGTGGTTGATGTGGTCGGTAGTGGGTGGCTGAGGCTGTGATTGACAGAATCATGCTTCTGTCTCAAGTTCGATGGCAAAGATATCACAGAACTGGATTCGCTGCTGGCAGAGAAAAGTTGGCTTTCAGTACCTTCTGGTGGGGTGCTGTGCGAGTTGCGGCCCTGCCCCCCCCGCCGTTGGAAGCCGTCAGCCGCCATCTGAGAAAGAGAAGAAAAGAAGGAAGAGACAGAGGCTCAACTATGGAAATTGGGCTTCAGTCTATTTGATAGAAGGAAAACATTCTAGTTCTCATCACCTTTACTTACTTTAGGAATATGTTTTGGTCTAGTAATGGATTTGTTATTAGCATCAGTTGGACAAAACCTTTGATTTTACTTTTTTGAAAACATGTTTGAAGGCATAGCGCTAGAAATTAAATGCTTTTGATTATATTCCCTCTTCTTGTTGTGATGTGTTTCATTCAAAAATCTAAGAATCAGTAAGCTTTGGTCAGTGTTTATTTTCAACATGCCAATCCACGTGTTTTGAGTAGGCACACGTTTGTTTGTGCGTTGCAGACAATCTATAGGCAAGTGCATCAACTTCTATGTCATTTTATGACAAGGAACTCTGAAGTCACTACTCTTTGAGTCGGTAAAAATTTTACTCCTAGTAAGAAGGCTCGTAAGACATAGGAGAGGTAATCCATATTAGGCAAGTAGTGGTGTGGACGAGTTTCGACCTAGAAGGCAAGGAATTTCAAATTGAAATCTCCAATCTGGAAGTCTGTCCCCAAGCTCAAACCAACGTTTATTGAAACGTGCCAAGGTTTTATGCTTCTAAGCTTGAGAACCCAATCGCCTGTTATTTGTCGACGAATGACGCGCGGACGAGTGGGGCGTATAAGCTTACATAGCCCCATTGCACATTATTTTTTTCAATTACGAAAATGACTACGTGTGCAACCTTAATTACATGACACTCACTTATGACGATACCACACGTGACACCCTTGATTTACATACATAAGTAGTACGAAATCATTGGAATATGAAAGGTAAAGGAATAAGGCCTTGGAGTGTGACATATGTTGGTATAGAGCGTAGACAATCAAGGTCCTTTATATATTCATGGTCAAATATGGAATGATTATTATGTAGAAATATCTGATCAATTTAAAGATTTAGTTTATTTCATGACTGGCAAAGATATCAAAAATAAAAAAGGTCCTTACATTTTTGAAAGGGACAACAATGACCTTCGTTTATAGTTTGACGCAAAGCTATCTTATGATCGTGCTTTGACTCAAAATGCTCTACCCTCAATACTTTGGTCCAAACATGCCCCTAATGTTATACCATAGCTTTAAAATGCTTTTTTTTTTTCCGATTAATATAGTATTTTTTTTCTTTCAAAAAAAACACATCTTCTTCCCTATATATAGTTTATTTATTTTTTGCTGATAACGAAAGGGATTTATTTATATTTCATAAAGTTCAAACCATACAAAAGTGGACTAGTCTACGAGTTACTGTTCCAATCACTTCTCTTCTCATGCTCATATAGGGATCCTTTGTTTCTCTCCGTATTTGCTAATATTTTCATTTTTTATTTTTTTCTGAATTAAAGTAAGATAAATATTTGCTATTTTTTTAAAAAAAACATTAATTGAAAAAAAAAGTGTCAAAAAGAAAATAATCATATATTTATTTGGAAAATAAGCTTTTTTGACCGATTAAATAACTATAAGGGCATTTTTGGACCAAAATATTGATGGCAAGAGCATTTTTGGATCAAATTACAAACGGGGGGCATTTTTGTTCCTTTCACATAGCTTAAGGGCATTTTTGAACCAAAGTATTGACGGTAAGAGCATATTTGAGCCAAACTATAAACGAAGAGCATGTTTGTTCCTTTCACATAGTTTAAAGATATTTTTGACCTTTTCCCGCTTAAATAAATTATTACTCCACCGTTCAAAAGCAATAATCTAGTTTGACTTGACACGAGTTTAGAAATAAAAAACTTTTTGATCAGGGTTCCTAAATTAAAGTTAACAATACAAATTGTCCTTAATCCTGTTGCATTAAAACACGTCTCGTGGAAATTGTTACCAAAAAGAAGAGATCATGCCATTCGTTTTTGAAATAGACTACAAAAAGAAAGAAAATCATTTACAAAAATGAAAGGAATAATAAATACATTTTCAGAAGAGATCGATATTGTAAATAATATTTTATTTAAATAATATCACTTCACATCTCATATTTATTATATGTGAATTATTTTAAAAAAAAATATGAAGATCCCGTAGTTGGTAAATTAACACTTGAGGATGATAAATATTTACCCTTTTCTCTCCAAACATTTAGCTTATATCACATTTTATAAATTGATAAACAAAGATTCACTTTATATCAATAACTAACAACTCAGATAATACAAGGTATAAATTCATGATGTTCGTATAATACACAAAATCATTTTCTCTATGAATGATGATCAACCATCTTCAACAAGCTGCAGATCGATACTTTGAACTTTAGGACAGATATAGTGATCAAGAGTTGTTGTCAGCTTTGTACGGATAATAGGGTGTGCTAGGCATATACTAGCAACTTGGTCAAAGAATTGGAGAGGGTTGCCAAGGAAGAAGCAGTTCTGGAGTGTACTAAAACTACTTTTGAAGCTTTAGTATGATTAATTCGTGAAAGTTTATAATGTAATATTTTAAACTATTTTCGTTTTAAAATTAATTGCTGTCACTTTTTTCATGTTTTGATTGAGTTTTGTTTGTTGGGGGGGAGTTTAATAAGTTAAAACCTTACAAAGTTGATTTGATTTTGATTTTGAACAATAACCGATCCAAACTAACCCGTGAACAACACTCCTAGTCGTGAGGAAGACATCCATTGTCATAATCTTGTCACCTAAAATCTTGTAGTGGTGAATACATAAATTTGTTTTGCTTGTTCTTTTTTATTTTCAAACATAATATTTGTTCTTTGTCATTTCTGGAGGAAAGGATCAAAATAGTCCCTCTTTTTTAAGCTAAGACTTAAAGTGATCCTTGAGTTTCACTTGGAGCAATAAATAGTCCTTTTTTGTAATATTAGTAACGTTTGGCTTTTCCAAAAATTTTGACATAACTTTTGGTATTTGATTTTATTCATAACCTATTGATGGAATGTTCATCATATTGTATATATTGTAGGTAATTAGTAGAAATAACAATCTCCATATCAAATAGGTGAGAAACAAAACACTTTGTTTGTTTAGATAGAAATCCTATGCAGGTAAAGTCGAGAGGTTCTGGTATGAGATGTTAACAATTTTTCTTTTCTCCAAATCATATGTTTAAAATATTGATTAAGTTTAGCTGCAGTAAGACTTTCTAGTGAACAGATCTTATCATTTCTCTCAGATGAAGTTATTATGTATTAAATAGATAACTAAAAAGTTGAACATTCCTTATTAAATTTTGGACAAAATTACATATTAAAAAATAGGTAAATTAGGAGAGCCACCAAAAGTGCACCATACGTAATACATGAGGGACTATTAGGGCCCGTTGTGAAAATTCAGGATCCCTTTGAGTCTTAACCCAAAGATGAGGGACTATTTTGAGCCTTCCTCCCCAATTGCCATGAAACTTAAATGTGAAAAAAATGAAAAAGGAATACCTCTATAAGCATTGGTATGCGCTGATAGGACACATAGATAATCTATATTGCTCAAACTCGAGTGCAGATATTCGATAAAGGTGCGAATCTAGAGGCCTAACTCATTATCACATAACTTTTTAGTATTCGGGGGTTTGTATTCGGGTGCTGTGATATAGTCAATAAATGTATATTATGACCTATAAAGTATGTATTTCAATTAATTAAAAGTATTGAACTAAAGCTAATAAAATTAAATTCTTTTGTAAACACGCACCAAATTTTTGTCCATAAGATATCTCATGAAATAAATTTAATTCTACAATTATGTTCATTGCAAATGTATTCTCCGTTAACTTTCCAAATTCATTGCATAATATTTCATTTGTAGCACCATTGATAATATCATCAACATATACTTTGAACGTTCAATACACTTAACCTTTCCTTGTTAGGAATATTGTATTGTTGATTTTACCTCTTGTTTCCTTTTGAAGGGGATTACATATTTTTGATGTAGTCTACCTGTGAATATATAGATTAGTGTAACTATCCTCGAAAAATAAATAAATAAAAATAAAATGCCCAATCAATCTAATTTGGTTCTCATTTCAACTTTTCTTTTTCAATAATTTGAAGGAGTCTAGGCAAACAATAACACTAGATTTGGGCCTGAGAAATGAAATTTGGGCTGAGGCCAATTAGTTTGTTTCTTCTGTTAGCTAATCATTGTTTTGTTTAAATTGACTCAAATTGTGGTATTAATTTACTTTGGGCAAATTTTTCCAAATGTCAAATTTGTTTATTTTAACATTTAAGAGGATATTTAGCAACACTTTTACTATTAGTAAAAATGTCAAAATTTTAGTTTGGGTATGTATCTTATTTATGTTTTTTATTATTGATTTTTATGTAAAGAATATAATTATTGTAATAACAAAAGGGCAGAAATATTCAAAAAAAGTAAGGATCACTTAATTTTTTGCATCAGTTATATTTGTAAATAAAAATGTAATTTTGTTCTTTTTTTTTGCTCAGGAATTTTTACCTTTACCATTATATCATTCAAAAAATATTCTATTTATATTTATTATCGTGTTTTATAGTGTATATTCATTCCAATAGGTATGCCCAGAAAGTATCTATATAGTCATTTAAGAAATATATTTGTATTAATATATTTGTTCCTCCTAGAGTTATTTTTTCTTCAAAAATCTGTTACTATTCATTTCAATATGTATTTATTGGATTATTCTATGGTAGTGCTAATATTGTATTAGAATTTGTATAATAATATTAAAAAATATAAAAAATAGTATGATGAAAAAGTGAATGAAATAGAAAATTGAAAAATAATAATGTCAAAATCGGTTTGTTGTACTCATTCTTAAATAAAATACATAACTAGTTGACATAACCTTGACTGACTAAAATTTAATTGAAAAAAATGTCAAATCAGAAAACAATGCCAACATAATTTTGAATGAATACAATATTTATGATTGTAGAAATTAACATACTGACTAAAAACAATATCAAAAGCAAGTATATACTGCCAATTATGAATACAAAAAACAAGAAAAACTATGAAATAAAGATGCCTAAAATTGTGGTCATTGACATAACTATCACAAAAAAAAAAAACAGATACAAATGAATGAACTAATGAAATGCAATTGCTAACTCTATGGATTACAAAACTACATAAAACAATGAAATACAAAATATATACTGACTAAAACGCAAACAAAATTCAATGAAAACTCCAATCTATGAATACAAAAAACATTAAAAAACTATGAAATATACACAATCAAACTCATAAATGGGGTTTACATTGACATATAACACAAAAAAAAAAAAAACAGGAACACAAAATACAATAAGCTATGAAATACAAAAAAATAAACATACTACTATAACATAATAAAAATCATATACATTCCAAACGCATTGTAACATGAATTTTTTTGAATCTTAAAAATTACCTAAACAAATTAAAACTAAACATACAAGACACAGGAAAATGCAAAAAAAAAAACCTCTTCTCCAACAATTGGTCTTCTTCAACTATGTTTATGAATTTGTGTGGATTTGCCTATAGAACGTATCAGACATTTTCCCGTGTAGATCCTCCTTAGAGTTAGAAGCGCAAGACCTTACATTGTTGCTTAATTCATGAGTGAAAAAATTGAAAATGATGGAAAATGGGAAGAACTTTGATTATTTTTTTGTCCAATACTCTAGTAACCCTCTTGAAAAACGCCATTGAAGAGAGAAGTATGTGTTCAAACCCTGTAAAAAATGTTTTAAGACCAACAATCCAAAACCAAAAAAAAATAAATAAAAGACTAAAAATCAGTAAGTAAAATAATAAGGAATCTGAATAACATCATACCCCAAATCAAATTAATCTTAAAATACATCTGAACGAAATTAAATGAGAATAATCGAAAATATTCAATTAGTGAATCAAAAATCTGTGAAATTGATTTGGAAGAATGTAGAAAGAGAAATTGAAAAGAAGCTTAAGAAAAGAGATGAGAAAATTAAAATGACAATTAATACTATCCAAATTACATAAATATAGGAAAATGGGAAAGGTGTAATCTATGAGAGAGAAGAAAGAGTGTAAATAATGAAAAGAGAAAAGAGTAATAATATCAGATAATTATGTATTTTAATGAATGCATTTTTTGACCTGTTTTTAAATTATTAAAGTATGATATTATCATAAATATTTAATTTTTTTGACTAGTTAGCTAAAAGTTCCAATTTAATTAGGTCTCATTTGTTTGCACTAATGGAGGTCTCAATAATAATCATTCAACAATCAGACATAATTTCATTTGTTTTATTTTTTAAAAAAAAAAAAACTCTTAATGGGTCTGAAGAGGTCTGAAACGAAATCAGATTGTCGGAGACTCTCAACAACATCAGACTCATGTAATAAGTATCACATACTAAATCATAATTTCTCTGCCCTTTGGGACTGATTTTTATCTCAAAACGTAAAAACTTTTTTTCTCCCTTTTCTCAATCAAATACATCTTTTCCCAACTGGTAAGTTTCATAAATTCTTTCAAGTAGTTTTTTTTTATATTAATTTTTTCTGGTATTGAGTGTGTGAACACTAATTGCCAATAACTTTTTTGGGTTGTTGTATTTTTTTTGTTTTATCAAGATTTTTGAATGAAAAAATGTATTCTAATCATGATATTTAAACTTTAAAAACTTCTTTATATCAAAAGTGATATATTGTTTGTTTGAAATGAAAAATTTATAATATTTATTTTATAATATAATGGTAAATTCCTTCCACATTCCGATATTAAAAAAAGCAACACTATTTTAGTGTTAGATTTGGAGATCATATTTTAATATTCAGACGTGTATTCAGATCAAAACACCCAAATCTTACTACAAAACTTAATATTCAGATGTATATTTAATTTCAGACCTCTTAATTTTAATGGAAACAGATAAGCCCTAAATCCCTTAAAGATGAACCATATTTAGGTTATGATATTCAATTAATCCTTAATTCTTATTATTGTTGTTGTCGCTTGTTTAGTATTATGTAATAAATTGATTTTGTATCGTATTAATTTTAGATCTAACCTTGTGAAATGTCGACATAATCAATTACAATCTTGATGTTGGCACGTTTGATGTACAACCCATCTTGAATTGCCTCCTTTTTCCATTAATAAAAGAAAGTTGACTTTTTATGAAAAATGGGTTATATTATTAGGTGATTGGATCAGATTAAAATTGAGTAATTTAAATAAATTGAGTGAGCCTATGTTGTATGATTTGGGGTCTTCATCAAATTAAGTTGGTACCGGTGATAAGTTTGTAGATAACAATGATAAGACCAACTTAAAATCAACAATAAATGAAAGTTAAGGGGTATTTTTAACTTTTTCCCCATAAAATAATTACTTACATTTTACAACTCATATTAAGGTTAAAAAAGGATCAGTAGACTTGAAGAAAAAGACCGAGATAGTTCGATGAATATAAGTGGCTATTGGCTACAATAAAGAATAGCCGAAGAAAAATATAATTCAGGAAGCCTTCTGCTAGCCCAAAATCGTTAAGTAAGATTGAAAGATTCAACTAAAGAAAAAGAGGAAGCTAGAAAGTTGAAGAAAGAATTTGGAAAGAAGAACTTTGTAATGGAAAAAGACTCTTTAAATATTTCGATTTTTCCACCATCCACTGTTTATACTTGTCTATGGATGACACTAGAAACTTTTCAAGATACATCTATAAGAGTGAACTTTCTTCTAGTAATTAATTTGAAATATCTGGATATTTTTTCAAGGCAGCTATTCTAGAATATCTAGATATTTCTTTAAGATAATTATTCTAGATACCACGCTATACCATTCTAGAAACTATACTAGAAAATCTATGATATTCCAAAAATCAAGTTTATCATTTTTCACAGCTACAACCCAAAATAGTAGATTAACGAGGCCAAATGCTATTATAATGATACATATGTCGCTTTAAAATAAAATAATATACCCAATTAATTTGGACTTGTTACATATGATTTCTCTCTCTAGATAAAACTGCTCTCTGTTTTTAAATTTAAAAAAGTTATTTTGGGGAGTTTGAGATGTTGGTTCTCTTTTTTCGTTTTGTATGATTAGTTACATAATGGATTGCTTCTATTGTTTGTTAGTTATAGTTAGTTCATTATATTTAACAACAACAATATACATGCCTAGTGTAATCCCACAAATAGAATTTGGATAAGATAGAGAGTATGCAAATCCATTTCAAAGTTATTTCCCATGATGCACAACTGATATCTAAGTATAACATAATATTAGACAGAAGTCCTGAGATTAGATCTCACCATCACCCATATGAAAAAGAATTTCCACATGCTTGACTCATTCAAAAGGATCAGGCCCGTAGGTGAGAGGGTGTATTGAGAATATAATTAACTACGATAAAAGTGTACTTTCTCAAATAACTTAAACATTTAAATAAGATGATCACACGCTAATTAATTTAAGAAAAATCCAAATTAATTTAAGAAAACTTTTCTACCACCCCACAAAGTTTTAGCTCAAATTAATTTAAGAAAAGTCTAAAAATTTTCTAGAGTCTCTCAAATTTAGCCTAGAAATGAAAGAACACAATTCAAAGGACAGAAATGAGAAGTGTATTAGTTCAAGATTGATAGCAAATTTGATGATGATTGTGAGATTAAGCTGGGTAGCTCTGCTCATTTTGCTACAGTTAGTGACTGTTGATATTCAATTTTGATTGATCTTTGACCATTTTTAGGAATGCGAGTCGATTAAATACGTATTTTAAAATATATTTAAGTTTATAATTTTAATCGATTTTGCATAAAATTTTATATATTTTAGTACGTTTTTATAAAATTATTGTACATATTATTAGAATATTTAAAATTATTAATAAATTTTGAAATAATTACTTTGTTTAAATGTTCTAAAATTTAAGTGATTTTGATTATATAAAATATCTTATAATATTTTAATTGAATAAAATTTCTTTAATTTTCCTCAAAATTATTTAAATCTTAGTCTATTTTTATTCTAGCCATTCTAATTCAATTGACATTTCAATTATGACCACATAGTTGATTGCAATTGTAACCCTTTATTATTTCAAATTTTCAGACTTCATCCATCTATTTAATTCATTAAATCTAAGATCAAATCTTAGCCCTACATTTTAATTTATTCAAGGGTCCAGATTAACCCTTTTATCTCTTGACTCCTAAACCTAAACTATTTTCATTCTTCTTCTTCTCTCCCCCTCTCCAGCCGCCGCCCCTCCTCTCCTTTTTTTCCCGGCGAGTCAAGCAGCCGGACAGAAACACCAGCAGCTGCCTGACAGGCGCCTCCTCTCCCTCTTCCCAGCCATCGTCTTCTCCTCCGATTTCTCCTCCCTCCTCTGTTCCCTTTTCCGGAGGGTAGCATCTCGGCGAGAGCACAAGCAGCAGCTACATCGAGCTCCGGCGAGCCTCCTTCGTCCTTATCCTCCTTTCTCTGGCAAGAATCTGCGTCTCGCAGCGCGACACAAAAGCAGCAAGGCCCTCGTGTCTCCTTCTCGGTTTTAAAAAAATCATCCTTATTTTTATGGTAGTTTTTTAGCATGGTAATCGATTCTCATGGATGATTATTTGTTATTTATGACTATAATATATCCTCTTTTCTCTCTTTAATTTGATTTCCAACAATAATATGTGTAATTTTGGCAACTAGATAGCCTTCTTGCTTTTAAGATTATATATAATATATTTGGCGAATCACCTAAGCGGAGAGGAATTTACATGCTAAGTGTTTAATTAAATAACCTAAATAACAAAGTGATCTTAATTGCTACTTGTTGTAACTCCCACATAAATTGCACGAGGGATGCCTAACACGTTTTCCTCGATGTAATTTGAACCCTTATTCGTTCACTTCAGTTAGATTTAGCTAGGTTAGATAGATGACCTAACGCGTCTTAATTCGTTAGGTAGCGACTCTTCAAAATCCCAAATTTCAAAAGAGTCTGTGTATGTCTGGGTGGGAGTCGTGCAACAAACACCTTGTTTTGGAGAACAAACTAGGGCACACTACAGTGAATGATATAGATAGTGGACATATAAAAATGAGACTTTTCCTATAAATGATTGTGAGACAAACGAAAGGTATTTTGTTGGCCTGTAAGTGCGAACCATTTACTGTGTCTCTTCTGCAGAGAGAAGCCAGGAAACACGAACAACCAAATGGCGAAGTCATCCACTATCAAAGGAAGTACGGTGGAGGAATGCCAAGACATGATCCGGAGAAGTCTTAGAAGTAAGTTCTTTACATCTCTCTATCTGTATCTCTATCTCTGATAGTTTTCTTCATAGCGTTGTAACTCACATTCAGTGGTTAACATCCATTCAATATAAACTCTTTAGTTTTTGGTTTTGTATTTACTTTATTGCTTTTTAACATAAATTGCGACAATTTATGGGATGACACACACATATATATATATACACCTGCAAGCTAATCCAGACACCATTGTATAAAAGCAAAAAGCTGTATAACATAAATTCATATGTTGTTGAAATAAATGGACCTGAATAGAATTGATCTACTTAATTCGTACAGATGATGCAAACTAGTTTAAGATTGTGGCGTAATTTAATGATGTTGACTGTAAGCATTTTTTTGCAGCTCCAATGGTGAAGTTCTTAAAGGAGCATTTGGAGAAATCTGGTTGTCGAATTGGTGATAACTTCATAAGAGCTGTCCATTGCAAAAAGATGGCCAGCGGCTTCTATGTTCGTGGACTTGGGGTAACCAACATAATTTATTATTCCTGGACTTCTCAATATCTATTAGAAGTTGAGATGGCCAATTTTAAGTTTCTGCCTATTGTGGATTAGAAGAACATTTCTTGTTGTGTTCTGAATACAGTTTGTAAATTTTCTGTTTTGGAGTTGGCAAATTCAGTTGAAACCTTGTGGGTCAGTGGAGGACAACCACCTTTTGAAGTAGATAGGGTGTCAAGATGTCTTCGGAATTGGTTATTCCTCGACACTAACCTTCTACCATGTTATGATTTGATGTGGACTTTGTATTAATATTTATTAAAAATCCGAAAAAGGGCCTAAAATACCTTTAACAACTTAGATTCATTAATGACGTATCACTATCATATTGACTATCTCAAAATTTAATTAAACTAATAAAAAGAAAATGTACCCACCCAATATCCCACCCGTAAACTTACCCAAACATATATTTCATTATATTCCTCTTTTGTTAATTGAATAAGAATGAGCAGTCCATACACAGTAACCAAGCTTGTTAGATGACGAATTAGAGATTGGGTATCTTGAAGAAATGCTTGCAGGTTCCCTTAGATAATTTTATTTCTTTGTTAGAGCACTACAGTACTTTTTTTTCTGTTACTCTAATTGATATATTAGTGCATTTGTAGAGGAAGAATCGAATAAGTTTTGCGCAATGATGCCTCAGAAACAGAGTAGGAAAATGGTGTTCGATCAGATTAGTGATAGCAGGAAAAATAGAAAGAAGAAATTGAATAAGAAAATGGAACAGAGGAAAAAGGAAAATAGTGAAAGTTGCAGTAGAGAAGGGTGATTAGGAGGGAGAAAATGACTCGACCTGGCCTCAATTCTCAGAGCAAGATTATATAGTGTTTTGCTTTGAAAACGGTGGAGGAATACATATAGTGGAAGATAGAATTGGTGGTATGTCACCAAAAGATTGATCATGCTAAGTGCTAATGTTACTTCAAAATCTGTTTGTAGGAATGTAATGAATCTTCTTCAATTCACCTTTTTCACTTAATTTCCTGTGTATAGAAATATGAATACTCTCAATGTGATCAAAATATTGGAATGCACTGGTAACCCAATAGATAACCTTAAGGATGAAGGTTGGGTTAGAGGATTTGTATAAGTTTACGGGTGGGCTATTGTGTGGGTAATTAGTTTAATTAAATTTTATGATAGCTAATAGGATAGTGACACCTCATTAATGAATTTAGGCCCTTAAAGATAAGGGTAAAATAGAGCCTAAAGGTTGACGTCAAGAGTATTTTTGGCCAAAAGGTAGACGAAGGGTATTTTTGTACCAATTCACATTGTTAAAAGGGTATTTTAGGCCCTTTCTGCTTAAAATATGCAGACTTCAGATGTGTGTGTTTATCTTTGTTTTCCTTATTGTGTTGGTTGTCTTACATCCTCATGTATTTACTCATCTTGTTTCTTTTTTACTATTAAGATACAAGTGTGCAGTAACTACATGCGATATCAAGATGAGGTGAATCAAGTTGTCATACATGAGTTAATTCATGCATATGATGAGTGTCGTGCTGCAAACTTGGAGTGGTCTAATTGTGCTCATCATGCTTGTAGTGAAGTTCGTGCTCTCAAGTCTCGCTTGTATACTAATTCTTGTACTTTTTGAGCTGGCTTCGATTATTGAAAATGAATTCTTTGTAACTGCTATTACAGATCAGAGCTGGCCATCTTAGTGGTGATTGCCATTACAAACGGGAACTACTGAGAGGTTTTCTTAAGATACGTGGCCATGAACAAGTGAGTTTTGTTGATCATTCGTGTTTGCTCCTATAATTTTCTGTGTAGAGTGGTATTTTGCTCCACCTCAGTTATGGAGCTGCATCTCTGAGCTCATTGGAAACACCCCTGCCCCCAGCTGAACTATTTACTGTGCTGAAGAGAATCTGTAGCAGCTTTGAACTTGTGTCCTTCACTTTGTGGAGTAAGCTTGATAAGAAGAAGTTTTCATCTTTCTACCCTTCGGGGTGGCCCAGTGGTTTGGGCTTGGGAATTCCACGTTGGAGGTCTCAAGTTCAAAACCTCTTGCCAGCAAAAGCAAGGGGTTTGCCTTCTGGGTCGAGCTCGTCGCATAGTGTGATTTGAACGGTTCTATTTAGCTTTTTGATTATTCTGAGTTACATATCCTTATAAGGATGGAAAGCTAAAGACAAAGGACTAAAGGCCCTAATTAGCATAGCCATTGATTTTCACCTATAGAATTGAGATACATTTCTTTTAATTATACATTTGGCCAGGCCCCCAGGGCTTTGGTCTTGTGTTAAGAGCGCATCGTGTGTGTGGGTTAAGTCGTACGTCATGAGTTCGAACCCTGCTCTAGACAAGTCTGGTATTTAAATGGAGAAGAGTAGAGGGGTGGCTTGTTATCCAATTTAACAAACAGCTTCAGAAAAAATCATGGTCACTTGACAACTGCTTTTACTGCAAGTCTCGAGTTATTCTCTCTGCAATTCAACTTGTCATTCTTTTCATACATATGCCTTGCGTTGTCTTTAATTGCTGAGGCTTTTACATCTTTGAGTGCACTTTTTACTAAGTTCTCCCCCTATCTCGACTGTTTTGACCTACATTGCATCTCAGTCCTACTCAAAATGTAATTTCTCTTTGAGGGCCCAAATCAATAGTTTGAAAACCAGCCGCACCTCAGTCTCTTTCCCCGACTCTCTTTATATGGTTTTAGACAATCCTGGGGTGTTAAGAGTCCCACATTGGTTGAACCTATCCTGCAGTGTTGGACAATTCTTACCTCCCCGGGTTAGCTCTTGGGTTTGTGTTAGGCCGAGTGTTTATCCAAAAGCTCTTGGTAGTCCTTAAGCACAAAAATTCCCCAAATACGAAACATGAAACCAATCTTTCTAGGACCTTTTAACGAATGTAACAAATACTGCAGGACTTGTATGGGTTCACGAGACAAGATATTATCCATGTACCTTAAGGATACTGTATGTGATGGAAAGGTGCAAAACTTGACTTGAACTGCCTTGATATTTGGAACGATAAATCGCATTTGGAAAAAGGGTTTTTTAGGTTCGTCTCCATACATCGATTCATATTGATCCTTCAATGCATGGACTGTCTGTATGTAACTTTGTATAGATCCTTTTGTACATGTATGACTGCTTAATTGTTAAATCAGTTTCTAACTTTCTTCCTTCTGCATTTGGCTCTATGAAGGAATGTGTGAAGCGAAGAGTTATGAAATCGTTGTCTATTAACCCAAACTGTTCAGAGACGACGAGTAAGGAAACCATGGAAGCTGTCTGGGATATTTGTTACAATGATACTATGCCCTTCGACAGAGCCCCTTGAAACATAACGATTACAGTAGCTTCTCAGAGATAACCAAGATGGCCTTCTGGTAAACTCGATATACTGATATCAGATTGAAAAAATCGCGGTGTTGTTTTAGTTTTGGTTGATACCGTTGCATTATTGACTAATCTGTGATGTAATGAGGCATAAGTTCTGTAAAACCTTACAGGGAAATTTTATACCTATTATAGGAATTATTCATAATAAGTGAATTTTTTCTTTGTTTTGCAATATGAATTGTTCTTATGTCAATCAACATTTATTAAATCTGAGACTTTATTTTTAAATAAAAAGTCTTGTGTAAGTTGTGTCTAGTAGAAATATTAGATCATCAGAACATACAATTTTTCTGTTGAATCTGAATTGTCTAGTAGAAATTTTAAGCTTTAGAATAATAAAGTTTCTTCTCATATTTTCAATCTTCACAAGATGGCAATATTTCATGCTCAATGACGGAGTCGGGATATTTATACATATAAAAAAAGTCGAAGGGGTTCAATATCTACTATATGTAAATAGAATTAGAAGTCCACGTACGGTTCAGTTAAATTCAGTAACTTTTTTTTAATAATGTATTTGGATTAAGAAGTTTACAATATATGTACAAATATTAAGTTTATAATTCAGTTATCAACACTTGAAATAATCATTATAAAATTCAGATCGCTTTTGATCTAAACTATATATATAAACAATAAAATTTTCTAAATAAAAAACTCGGATAAATCTCTGGATCCTTACTAGCTTCGTCTCTAATTCCACTAAACCTTAATGTGTAGGGTTAGCATTGTTGAAAAATGATGGATAGAGATTAGAGAGGACCACTATTGCAACAACAATGAATAATAATTTTAAAATTAGAGATTATGTATAAAAGTCAATAAAATTGGTTATATATTGTCATGAGTAAATTGATAAAGAGATATTAAAATAATGACGAACCCAATGATGTAATACAACATTACCGACCATAGTAAAAATAATAACATCATTATTCAAAGAATTATTAGAGTTTTTGCTTAATTATTAAATGTACATGTCAAGTTGCACCAAAGTTTTTTTAAGCATAAAATTCATATTCAATGATAGTTGTTAAAAGGAAAAGTGAAACTATAATTTTGGTTTTATGAATGTTGGAGACTATGGAGCATTGGTATTAGGGTTTACTAATATCTCTACGAAATAATGCATAAGTATCTTCTCAATTTAATGTCTACATCTTAGAGACACACTTATACATACTAACTGGTCTTATACCGCCCCTTGAACATTTTTATAAATTTTCCTATCCCTTTTTAGGCTTACGTGACACTAGTTTAAAAAAAAAAAAATGTCATTACACTGAACCCACAAAAATGTGTCATAAAAATGAATTAATATAGATGTCATTACGACCATAGTAAAAAAATTTAAAAAAAAAAATAACATCATCATTAAAGAACAATTAGAGTTTTTGTTAATTATTACATGTATATGTCAAGTTGCAACCAACAAGTTTTTTTTAGTACAATTCATATCAATGATTATTGTTAACGGAAAGTGAAACTATCACTTTTGTTTTATGATTTGGATACTAGGGCATTATATATCTGGTTTCTAATATATCTACGGTATTAAAAAAAAAAAACTTTGTAAAACTAAATATATAAATATATTTTGAATTTTTATTTTTATTATTGTTTGTTTGAAAGATTTTTAATCCATACATGTGACAAATATTTATTCTTTATAATTAACCACATTTAACATAATAGTGCTATTTTTCATATGTATAGTAGATATATAGATATATCATATCCCTTTTAATTGAAGTCTTGTGTCTCATTCTCGATACAATTTTGGGTTGACAAAGAAATCAAATCATAAGTATCGAGTTTTATTTTTCATTCAGTGTTAGATATTCATGTTAGAATTTAGAATTAGACTAATTCAAATTTCTGCATTATAGGGTTCATTTTTGGAGGGTGACGCTTTCAACAAATTCTTTTCATATTCGAGCGGTCGAGTCCATACCCAAAATTTTGAATGATTAAGAGTGAAAGGATCCCAACCATCCCACGATTATCACATGAAGTTAGATATTTGTACCTGTATAAAAAGTCAAGACATGTGCGGTCTAGTTTACCACCATCTATCTTTTCAAAAAAAAAAAATTAGTCATATCATGCATTTAATTTAAATTTTCTTATAAATTCTCATTTTGAGAGGTAAAAAGTTCAATATATAAGACACAAATTATTGTGGGGATTGAAAGAACATGGTATTATGTAAAAGATAATCTACAAATTAAACCTTGAACACCGATAAATAAAGAACAAACGAAATATACTGAGATATGTTTTAGAATCACAAAGACAGTAACAAATTTAAGATTTTGAATTTTTTTTGAAATATAAATATATAGTACATAGAAGTTAATTGAAATCTCAAAATTAATTTCACATAAATATGATGAAAAGTACTCAATATTTATGTAATTTGAATCTCAAAAAATAAAATATTACATAAAACAAACATAGGAAATTAAATATAAACTAGTACAAAGTATTAGAGAAATATAAAAATAGTGAGTGGAAAAGATGACTAACCCTTTGATGTAATACAACACTACCGTCCATACTTATAACATCATCATTCAAAGGTAAATGAGGAATTAATAGAGTTTTTTTTCAATTAAATGTCTTATTCATAATATATATTATGGTTTTTTATATTATTAACAAAAAAAATTATATAATATAATATAATTAGAAGCGGAGCTAGGTAGAGATTCGTGAATTTGATCGAACTCAGTTGCTTTTCCATAGATCTTGTATTTATATTAGAAAATTATTTAAATATGTGTATATTAATTTGTGAACCCCTAACAAAATTGATTGTCAATTCTAAAGAAAATTTAGAACCTCAAACTCCTTTAATCATGGGGCTCACCTCTAACTATAATTATGCAATAGGTTCTAATAAATATTGTTGAATCTTTAAATCAAGAAAATCATAAAACTATTAAAATTCGCATTAAAACTATCTGAAAAATTCAAACTAACTCGATTATATACATCCCTATGCCCTACCTCCCATGTACATATGATATTATGGTGTTGTTTACCAAAAGACCCATTGTTGTTCATACAATACCAAACACATGTACTATTAATATAAAATGAATTTAATTTTCTATACTTGTGAAGTTTAATATCGGAATTGATTAACTTTTTCTAATACTTTATTTTAAAACTATTTTTTTCTAATTTATAATTATATTGAAATGATCACACACTTTAATATACTATTAAAGTAGATAAAGATCTTGAGATCAAATTTCACCTACATCAGTACCACACGTGAAACTCACACTTAAGTTACATCGTGGGGCAGTGATTATTGAATAACATAATCATTTTATATTAATGTATATGGTCCATGAGGCAACATTTATATATTATTTGTTAATATTCAGACTAGGGATGATAATGTGATGGGGCAAATGCAGGGCGGGATGAATCTAAGGCTATGTAAAATAGGAGCGGGTTTAACTTTGTGACGGATAGTGATGTATGGCTGGTTTAAGGTTGTGGTGGATACCAATATGGAGAACGTTGAAGTGGATATTTTAAAAATTAATATGAGGCAGGCGAATTGCAGATCTATGCGGTTTTAAATTTAATTTTAATTTTTTATCTGTTACAACAGTGATAAAATACAAGCATTATCCATATTAAGATAGTTTCATTAAGGTTACTAAATATTCAAGATAGTAACTGAAAGTGGTTCAATCAAAACTAATACAATTTCTTACATGCTTCTCAATTGACCTCTACTCATAAATAATAAGTCATTTCTATTAATACTGTAACGTAATGGAAAAAAATGAATTTTATTTTTTTTTTGTATTTAATTAACTTAATATGGAAGCCAGGCGGGTTTAGAAAATGAAAATTTATTCGAGTGGAATTAAAAATTTTTGGTCGGCTTAAGCTCAAATCCGCTTCCGGCCCCTCGCCCCCACACCGGCTTCTTGCTATCCCTAGTTCAGACATAAATACAAATTCATGATATATAAGAGACGAGAGCGATATCAACCCTCAAAGGTGTGTTGCAGTGATGAGGATCTCCTCCTTTAATCAAAAGGATTTCGAATAGTTTTTCGAATATGGTTCCCATACAAGATAAGCAAACACTAATTAATAATATAACTTTGAGCCCTAGGTAAGTTTTTTTTGGTAGGGAGCATTTCCACTCGTATGGAGCCTTATATGGTGCAAATCTGGAATAATTGAGCTCCAATATGAATATCAACACAAAAAACATTTCTAATCTGTATCACATATATGGTTAGTAAAAAATGAATAATAATACAACTTCTTGACAAGAAAAACATCATAAAATCTAGTTAAGCAAGGGAAATATCAGCATTTTAATCTATGACCTAAGTTAAACTAACTATTTCAAATATTAAAAATAAGTGTGAAATTTATATGCTCCTAAGTAATGATTTTTTAATATACATAATCTGTTTTGAGTCCGAAGTCATATTAAAATTTTCATTCATAATGATTTTTATTCGATCATAATAGATTTTGCTTGCTGTTTTTTTTGTTTTAAAGACTCAGACTAATAAATTAAAATGAATATTTTTCTATGTACATTGATTATTAACATTCCACAAAGTAGTCTCGGTAATTGATAGCAACTGTTTTGAGATAAAACTAAATTATGTTTCTCTTACTATGCTACAGTGGGATAAATAATGAAACAAATTACATAAATAGAGAATAAAAATTTTTTCTGGCATCTGCTAAAAATTTTTTTTACGTGTGGATTTTTTTTATTTTAATGCATGATCAATTATTCATATAGAATCTCTAATTACTTTAAATATATATTGACAATTTAATGAGAATCCTCTCATCTAAAAAATTTACTAATTATTTAGAAATCAGTGTTAACATAGGTACTTATTCAATATATTTTTCATTGAAAAATATAAATTAAAAAAAGAATACACTCTTTTTATTTATTTACGTTCCACCAATGCTTCCTCATGTTTGATTTCGTAAATGCTTTTCATATATTTCCCGTACATGTTAAGCCTATCAGTATTTTTACATTAATCGTGGTAGGTATCAAAACACCCTTATATTGAAATAAAGTTTTTTTTTTTTTTTTTTTAAAAAAAAGGTGTTGGGCTATCTAGTAAAAATGTTTTACTTAGCAACAACACGTTTTTTTCTGTTGTTGGCAAAAGCTAAAAACATAAATAAATTGCGTCTTAAAAAAAATAGAAGATTTGATGTGATATTACATCTTAAAAAATGGACCAAACTATCCCCTTCCCATATATCCATTTCTCCATATATCACTTATATTTATATATTTTCGTGGGTAATTTTCGTATGTGGTAATTTAATTTGTGGAATAATTTTAAAACTTATTTTGCTTGATATTTTTAAGTATATTTAAATTAATACTATATTAATATTTAATACATTTTTTATTTATCTATAAGTAATATTGTTGAAAATTTGAATATGTACATTTTAATTAATAAAAATAAAATCTAATTTCTTAGAAACGATTTCAAATAAGTTAATCCAAACACTAATTTTTATTTTTTCAAAAGTACTTTTCTGAAAAATTATTTTTAAAAAAATGCTTCTAAACATAAATTTTCAAAAGTATTAAAAAACATTTTTTTTATTTAAATATATTCTAAAAATAAAACATATGTATTTACTTAGTTATATTATATTTGATCAAATTAATATTCTATACACCCTGGTTTTTCATTTCTATAGGCAATGCTCCTACCGTTTCCACATGTAACAATATTATATTCTCTTTTCCTTACACTAACTGTTTCACATTTAACAAAATAATGCTATTTTTCTTCTATATTTGTATATAGATAGAGATATATATACACATCAAAACCTATTTTATTGAAGTCTTGTGTTCTCATTTTCAATATCATTTTCAAGGACAAATATGGACTTAGCTTTAAAAAGTTCAATCACTTCACTTTGATTTTTATTGTTTGTTGCCTAAAAAAAGCAAAAACACGTTTGCCCTAGTTTAATACCACTTAATCTTAGAAAAAAAATAATCTAGTTTCTCATATTCGATTAAAAGTACGATCAATTTGAATTCGCAATAAAATATTTTATATCAAATATCACTTGTTGTAGGGATTAAAAATAACATAGCGTCAAGTATAGAGCCGTCAATATAAGTTAGACATGTTGGGTAGACCTGGTCTAACCCGAGATTTAATAGGGTTGGACTACTATTTTTGGAGCCCATTTAAGAAAAAAGTTTTTTAGCTCGGCCTGAATAAGTCTGCTGATTTGTGGGGCTTGAGAAATATCGGTAGGGCCGGTCGTGGCCCAATAAAAATTAATAAAAAATTATAATATATCATTAAAATTTAAAATTAAAGAGTTGAAACTCAAAACAATTAAGTTAACATTTCTATTTAGATATTTACACTTTTACCTGGAATTTTTATTTTCATAAATATTATTCCCTATGTCTCTATGACTTGTTCAAAATTTCCTTTTTCGATGTTCCCTATACTTGTCCGTTTTGACAAATCAAGAAAGGAAAAATTTTTACCTCCTTATTATACCCTCAATTTAACTTCTTGAAAATTTCATAGTTGTAATTCTCCTTTTTTAAAAACAATATTTAATAAGGGTAATATTGTAAGTTCACTATGTTAATTATTGTTATCTTAATATGTGTGTCTTTTATAAAGTGGACAACTAAATAGGGACAAATTGAGTATAAGGGAAAATCCTCATTTATACCCTTGAAACTAACAATTCTTTCTTTATTAATTTTTTTTTATTATGTGTTATTCTCCTATTGGATAGTATAAAGAGTCCGCCTCTATTAGATTATTTATCATTATTTACCCAAATCAAAACAATATACTTCTTCAAGACCTCATTTTTTTTTATAAAAAAAATATTGTAATTTTTTATTATTTATTTATTTTTGGATCCAACTCCTCTCCATTTTCTCAAGTTTTTACTTTGGATTGAAGACTCATGACAAATAAAAAAATTAACAGCTTATATTTAATTAATTAAATTCAAGATTCTAAACATGGATATAGCTGAGAATATTGTATAAAAAAATTTACTATGGCATATCGTAACCAAGAGATTATTCTAGCTGAACAAGAGGTGAGACAACATTTCTATTTTGCCTACTTAAATTTTTCTATGGCTACGCACAGGCATCATCGTTGTTTTCTTTCAGGTGGTCTAATGCGTTAATCTTTAAAGTAAATGTTTGTAAATTTTAACTTTAACAAAGTAGTTCATCACAGATTAGCAAAAAAACAATAAGTTAACCAATTTTTTTCTATTATTTTTTTAAAAAAGGAACAAAAAATATATATTGTGGGCACTATTCATATTTAATTTAGTTAAAACAATTTTTTTAAATTAAATAAATAAATAGAGAAAATACAAAAAAATTAATTAGATTTTTTTAAAAAAAAAAAGTGGGGGTTAGAAGAGGTATATATCTATATAGATATATATAAATATATATATATATATGATTTAAATTTAAATTATGGAGAAATAATTGAAAGATGAGATGTTTAGTTATCTAGTAGAAAATGAAAATAATAAATATTTTTTTTTCAAAAAAAAAAACAACTTATTGTTTAGTTAATAAGGTATAAGTTAGTCAAAAAAGTGAATGAAAGGGTACATGTGAGCCAAAAAGGTGAATGAAAGAGTATTTTCAGACCAAAATATGGAAGAAGGATATATTTAGACCTTTTCCTATAGTTCAAGAGAAGTTTTGGCCTTTTTTCGATATTATAAAGATAATTTTATGTGTAGATTTAATTAACAAGTAGTAACATTAACATCATGTAATATTGTTTTGTCGATATTTATGATAATATTTTTAAATTATAATTCATAATTTAATTTTATAATTAAAAAATATAATTTTTTTTAAAAAGTGGAATGACCCGGCAAGCCTGTAGCCCACGTACTTGTGGGTTGGGCCGATCATTTTCTGGTCCATATAAAAAATGGGTTAGCCCGGCCTAACCCGTAAAATATCGAAGCTTATATAAGTTAGTTCGAATAGAGTGGACTAGCCCATATTGACAACTCTAGTCAAGTATGAAAACTTAACAATTAGAAATCTCAAACGATGATAAATCAAGACCAAAGAAATATAGACTAAAAGATGTATAATTTTTATTCTTTGTTAAATCATTGATTTACGTATAAGAAAATTAAAGAAATAAAGAAACAAATACTACTGATAGAATAATTTTATCTTCAATAAGAATTCTTAATTTTGTGATGAGTATATTGAAAATGTTTTTGATTTTAAAAAAATAGATCTTTTATCTATAAAAGTTTTAAAAAAAGAGTCCTTCAAGCATTTTTTTAGCTGCTAAAAAAAGTAATTCTGATAAAATCTTAATCTTTGCATTTCCAAACATTAAAAAATAATAATAGAAATAACAAAGATAATAGATATAATAAGGCTATATAATTATAATTTTGGTAATTGTGTTTTATAGCATAGTTGCATTTTCAATGTAGGCAACGAGTTGTATATTTCACTAGTCCGTATGTATATTTCGCTTGTGAATATACGAACAAGGTAAGTATATATAGATGGAGACTGCGCTTTGTATATTTCGTTTGCCCAAGCGAAATATACAAATAGGGTAAATAGATAAAAATTGTATTTATACATTAATTTTTTTTTTAGAATTCAATTTATATATTTCGCTTGTCAATATACAAACGAGACGATATATTATGAATTTATTCATAAATCATATACAAATAGATATGGTAAGCATATACAAATTCTGGATTTATACAATTATGAATCAAATAATATAAATTCTAGATTTATATAACTAAGGACTGGACTATACAAATTCTAAATTTATACAATTAGAGATCGAATTATACAAATTTTAAATTTATACAATTAAAAAATGGAATAACAAAATTTCGTAAAACTATAGCTACAGGTTAAAACTAATCAAAACTATAGTGTTATTACGTAATATTATGTTAGATAATATAAAACATCTCACATCATTTTCCTAAAAAGTTACTAATAGTTTTTTTAATGAACTAACTATTAAAGAACATGTTGACTCACTCTTTTTAAAACACATTTAAATGGATTTTCACTCAAAATTTCATAGTAAGAACTAATTACATTTTATTTCTATCATTTTTCAAATTACAATTTTTTTTAAAATTTTGATGGAATTTGAATATATTACAAAAATGTCCTGATATATCGTATTTCAATTTTGAATATATCATTCAACGTTCTGTTACATCACATACACATCCTGATACATCATGCATAGTGATGTATTTGATCGATATATCAATAACTTTATGTATTACATTCTGATATACTGTATATAGTGATGTATCTCGGTCGATATATTGTATAAAGTGATGTATTACGTCCCAATACATCATGTATAGTGATGATTCAATCGATACATCGTGTAAAGTAATATATCCAATCATAGGAGGAAAATAGAAATTTTTGTAATTTTTTGAAATGATAAGAAATTTAGAGAATATGACAAATAAGTTTGTATATTATTTTGGTAATGTTTCCTTATTTAAATGCTCAACAACCAAACCGCATGTTAGTACCATTGCTTATTTAGTACTTTGATCCCTTTGTTCATATTTATTTGTCTATTAAATTGTATTTTATTTTTACTTATTCATTATAGTATATCATTTCTTGAAATTTTTAAAAAATGTTATCAATCATGAACATTATATTAAAATATATTTTTCATCATCTAATATATTACTCACTTTGTAAATTTTTATTTTTTCAGTATTTCAAAAATAGATTTTCAGTTTTACTTATCATTTTTAACATATCAAAATAATATAAATTTTATTTTCTTAATTTACCCTCAATATTAATTATTTTTTAATAATTTAAGACTAAAATATTATTTTTCAAAGCCGTACAAAATAACATTTAAAAATAAATATAACTTTACGTTTAAAATTCAAATGAACAAATAAAAATGAACCGATGCGTATATATTTGACCTAACTATTTCCTCACTTGGCTAACTCGATGGAAGTGAGGGCCACACATTTTCAGTCACGTGATACGTAACCTTTGTGGTCCATATTATAAAAAAAAAAGAAAAAAGAAGGCTTGATAAATTTTAAAAATCAAATTTTCGGATGAAATTTGTAAAATTAATAAATAAATAGTCATAAAAATTTTCCTGAAAATAAATAGTCATTACATTTAAATATAAAATAAAATTTTTTCTTAAAACGAATACTCATGGTATAAATAAAAAAAAATAAAAAATTGAAATGAATAAATTATTGTATACGATTATGACCTTTTAAAAATACATTAAGTTTGTCAATTCATTTTGACCATTAAATTTGTGATGATAGGGATTTATTGTCTCATTCAAAAAGTGAATTAAATTATTATTTTATTTATTATTACTAAATTTATTATTTTTTTAGTACAGTGTTCAAGTAAAATAAACAATAACTTCTGTCACTAATTTCATCATTTTTATAATTCACGTAAGTAAACTTTCTGAATTACGAAAATACCATACAATGTGAAATTCTTTTGTAATTTTAAATATTTTTTTTCATTTTAAAATAAATACCATCTTAGCTAAAATCCCATTATTAATATAGTAATAAATTCATACAAGTTTACTCTAAGCATTCTTATTTGATAAAAAATGAATTTTGAAAATTAAACTCTATTAGAAAGATGAAGTATGTATAACGGTATAGTTCAAAAAACATATTAGTTTTTCTCTTGAATTTTTAAGGTAATATTTATTTTGTAATAATATTTTTAGCTGACACTTATTTTAAAACGAATGAAAATATTCTTTTTAAAAATCAATTATAGTTTATTTTATTTTACGTGAGGAATCTTCTTAACTACTTGAAGCATGTCCCCTTGACCAATTAAACAAGATTACCATCTGAATAATTTCAGACGATCAAAAAACTGAATTACTGTAGAAATAAGTTTATCCTGAAATATAACCTTTTTCATAAATAAAAAGTTGATGATCTAGTAGGTACAAATATGAATAGGATATAAAAGTAAGTCAAAATATTTATACTATAGACTTAATAATGGAGTTATGGTAATATCAAATGTATATATATTAATCGCATAGCCACATTTTTTTCGTTTAGTTAATCTACATAATCATATTTTAGTCCATCTTAAAATTGATTTCATACATTTTTCATGAAATTACACTAATTAAAACTTGATAGTGTATTACTTTGCTTTTGCTTTGAATGTCTTCATAAGGTTTTCTCCTTTTTCATTTAATATTTATCAAACTAATTTTAGTTTTTCAAAAAGTAACATAAAATATGACAAAAAGCTATCCAATATTTCACTCCTTTAGTTTTAATTTCTTTGTCGTATTTTAATTTGACAGAAAATTTAATAAAAACACTTTTTAAACTTGTATTTTAAATTAAAAATATGTCAAAATATATTAACATATTTTAATATTATGATATTAAATATGTCAATGTGAAAAGTTGAAATTAAAGAGTTACGGAGAAAAAATGATAGTATGGATGTAAATTTATTGTTGGAATTTTTCTTTCCTTTAAAAAGGAAAAATTTTATATGCTCAAGTGACAAATATGAATTGAATATAAAAGTAAGTCAAATCTTTTTTTATTCCATAGATGTTAGATTACTCAGAAATCAAGATAGTACATATTCGGTTTTGGGACGTGTTAAATTAACTATTTTTAATTTCAATAGTGGGGATGGAAATAAAATTATTAATAAGAAATAATAATATTAAATATTAATTGCATATTACCACATTTTTTTGGTTTAGTTAATCTACATTTATTTTTTTGATCCATCTTTAAAATGATAGTCACACATTTTTTCACGAAATTACACTAATTTTAAAACTTGATACATTGTGTTACTTTGGATTTGATTTCATTTTTTTCCTAATTATTATTTTTTTCATTTAATGCTAAGTTTTAGTTAGTTTGTTTTTTTATAAAAAAAAACAATATGACAAGAAGTGCATCCAAAATTTTGTCGAACTAATTTTCATTTGTTTGTCATAATTTAATTAAATGCGAGTATAAAAAAAAAATTATACATAAATTACATGTATACCACAATATCAATATGAAAAATTGAAATTAAAAAGTAATAAAAAAAATATTTTTTCAAAGGGAAATTGAAATAGAGGGAATAATAAGTAGCCACAAAAAGATATGTTATTTTAAGCGAAAAGGGTCAAAAATATCCCTCAACTTTGATTTATTAGTTAATTATATCCTTGCCGTTAAAATAAAGTTATTTTTAGCCTTACCGTTAATAAACTTATCATATTTGCCCCTCTATGGACGGAAATTCCCAAATCTAACAAAAATTTACTCGATTTCTTAAAAAAGTGATCCGTTACCCATTTAAAACCCCATGCTGACCCTATCTATTCTTTTTAACAAATCTCTACTTTTATGTTTATTTTCTTTTTTTAACAAATCTCTAGTTTTAATTATTTTTCATATTATATGCCTAAGACCATAAAATTACTTAATTTCTTTTATTTTTTTCATATATTTGACATATTTTAAATTTAATATTACATAATTAATATTTTAATATTTTAAAAATTTATATTAAATTAAAATAAGATAAATAAATTAAAACGCACGATTAATGTGTTTTTTTGGAAAAGTTGGGACCAAGTGACCCAACATCCACTTTTGCTCCCCCCCCCCCAAACCCAATCCCCCTAAGGGGCTCAGCCGTAATTTTCATTTTTACATTGGGTATTGGTCCATATATATATATATCCTATTCCCATGTTCTTGGCACGTATTTCACGTGCCTTTTTATTGCAATTTTTTTTTTCTTAAATAACCAACGTGTGGATGAAAAAAATACAATAAATTCATCCATCCCACACCCCACGTGTTTAATTATTTTCAACTACCTAGCCCATAATATTTATCTTTAATTATTTGTTCTATAGTACCATCACTACTATACTATATACTAAAAAAAATAATAATAACATTTGTTGCTCTCTTCAATGATTTTGTGAAGAGAACAAACTCTTCTTCTTATCTTCTTTCGTCTGATTTAAAGAAAAAACATTTGATCATTATCGTGTTTCGGTTCGATTGAATAATGATGTACAATTCAAGAGGAGGGGCGGGAGGGAAAAAGTTTAAGGAAAATCGACACCATTATTATAGAGGAGTTAGGATGGAAAAATGGAGAAAAAATGGGTGTGTGAAATACGCGAGCCCAAATAAAAAAACAAGAATTTGGCTAAGGTACTTTCACTACTCCTGAATAGGCAGCTAGGCACACGATGGTTGCTGTGCCTAGTCTCCGGGGAAGTAATGCTCTTTTAACTTCCCGGATCAGTTGGTCTCTACCTTTAAAGCTACATTCTTCCTCCCTCAAGACATTAAACGCGGTTCTCAAGTAAGTTACTGAAGAATTGTATTGTGTCGCCTCACCTCAGAAGAAGAATCTCATGTAAAAACCAAAAGACGATGAAGTGAATTCTTTAATGGAGTTTATGGATGAGGAGGCCATGTTTAATATGCCAATATTTATTGATAGCATGGCTGAGGGGATGCTTTTGACTCCACCAGCTATGAAAAGAGGCTTTAATTGGGGTGATGTTGAGGAAGATGTTGAGTTCACTTTGTGGAAAGATTGAAACTTTGATCTTATTTGTTTATACTTAATTAAGGCTTGAATCTTAATTATTTAGATTTTAGTTATTAAGTGTGCATTTGAATGTTTAGGTCTGAATATTAATCTTTTAAGATCTTAATTGTGTAGCGAGTTTTTTTTTTATTTTAAAAAAATAATCATATAAACACTTAATTGGAACCTATAACCAATTAGTTTTAATATTACTAAAACCTTGTTTGTTTTTAGCAATTTTGAAATGTTTGAATTCGAATAGACATAATTATTTGGATGTAAGTTAAGTTAGATTATCTAAATCTGAGTACATATTTAAATATATAAATATTATTTTTAAGATCTAAACACTAAATAATTTAACAACATATAACATATCCTATGTGGTCAAATAATGGAGTTTGAAAGAAGGTGAGATGTACTTATGCAGACTTTATTCATACATTCGACAAGGTAGAATGATTATTTTTGATAAAAACCTATTTTGTTTAAGCTAAATACAAAATAATGTAGATTTTATTTTCTTACTATCTGAATGTATAAAACTTATTTGTACTTTTTTAAAATAATAATATTATAAATTCAAAAAAAAAACACTAATAAATCTAATACATCAATAAATATTTGATAATATATATTGTGTCAATGATGATGATAACTAATGGTAATAGTTACGATGCTCACTAGAAATGATGGTTCGTGATGGTCATGGTTACAAGTAATAACTAGTGGTAATGTTGGCCGGAAATAGTAGTTAACCATTATGATAGTTGGTGGTAGTAATTGAGGTCATCGCTATGATAACGATAATTAATGATGGTAGTTGGTGATAGCAATTGAGGTCACCGCTATGATAACGATAATTAATAATAGTAGTTGGTGGTAGCAATTGAGGTCACTGCTATAATAACGATAATTAATGATGATATACAGTAACAGTTAAGGATATATATAATTATAAAGAATAACGACTTAAGTAGATGGCAAGTGATGGTGGTTTTGATAATGATAAATAATTAAGAAGAGTGGTGTACTAGCTAGTTGATAATGATGGACGGCGATAATAAAGATAGTTCATTCAACTATATTCAAACTCACTAGTATAATACATAAATAATTAAATTCAGTCAGATATGAATAATTCAAATTTAGACTTTCATTAATATTAGTTAATTCAATTAATATGGCCTACGATGTTCTTTATCCAAGAATTTCCTCAATGAAAACATTTTATAGTCACTCCATCACTATTGAATATTAGTAGTTATAATTAATATGGACTTAAAATTTTCAAAGTTGTCAATAACTACATAAATGTAGAATCTATTGTATTCTAAAAGGAAATTGAGCTTTTCTACATCTAATAGTCTTTTGAAAGGAACATAAGGTGGGTGAGACATGGCTATATATAGGAATTCAAACCCCCTATCAGATACTTTCTCCGTTTTAATTTATGTGATATAATTTGATTTATTATAAAATTTAAAAAATATGAAAAGATTTATCATGTATTAATGAATTTTTAAATAAATAACTATACCACTATGAGTTTTTACACAAATAAGCACACAACACGAGTAATGTTAATAGTGAACTTAAAATATGTCATTCTTTCCGTATTAAAGATTTATAATAGCCAATTTTTTAATTTAGTTTGATAATATGTAGTAATAATAGTTGTTTGAATGGTAAAAAGGTGAATAACAATAATAATAACAATAATAATAATAATTAATATATCACTTCTCTTTAAAATTGTTAGTGAAATTTATTTAAATATTTAGATTTAGAATTGTTTTAATTAAGCATCGCTCAAAATTTGAAAAGACATTTGCATGTATTCTCATATATTTATTGGATAGTTAAATGAACGATTTAAAATATGTCATTTTATTCAAACATATCAATTTCAATTAAAATATACATGAGATGGATATAATTAAAGGAGATAATGTATTTTAAATACTTAATTTATTTGCGTAATAAATACTTAAAAACATACACAGATATTTTTTTCAAAACTCAAATAAAAAATTGTTTAATATAATAGATCTTATATTAAACACGATTTCGTGTTTGAAATTATCTATAGGTGGTTATAATGTTGGTCGGAATTCTTAAATAATCGTTTGAAGAGATAGCTCAAAGTTCTAATTTGACCTTTGCGAACACATTTATTATTAAATTAGCACAATCTACACACACTCATGACGTATCAATAATATCTGCGTTGTTAGGGCGGGTTTAAAATCGAATAAATAAAAATTGATAATTCAATGAATTTTTTTTATTGATTTATCAATACTAAATTATTAATTTAGATGTTTTGATAACGATTTTAAATTTGAGATTTTTTTAACGTGTAATTGATACTAATTAATTATATTTATACTATTTGGTACATAATGTTTTTGATTTAGGGTTTAATTTCATACTTGTTATCTAGAAAATTTCAGTTGATTAATTAGAATGTGTCAATATTTGCTTTTGAACAAGATGCATTTTGTCAATATTTGCATGATGTTTGTTGTCACTTGTCACGATTTTTTGAAATAATTTTCTTCAAATTATTATTGGTTAAATTGATAATGAAACCAATCACGATACTGAAACTTGATAAATCATATCTTAAATCATTTCATAACGATTTGGACATATCGATTAAAACGATAATCGATAATTTAAACTAATAAACTTTAAAATCGAAATAAACCGATCAATATACTACCTTAAATCCTTTGGAATAATATATAGGGGATAATGGTTTGTCCTGAAAATATCATAAGTTACCACTGCTGAGATTCATAAAGTGCCTGTGAAAAATCAACATATACATGTATCATTAGAAGAAAGAAAAATAAAAAATAACAATATATTTAGAAAAATAAAAAATAACAATATATTTAGAAAAATTCGACAGATACATAAATTTTGAAGTAAATAGTGTGTATACAAATTTTATACTTCTTTCATAGAGATATAGAAAATACTTCTAAAAAATCTTCGATATTTTCAAAGCAATATAAAGGACACGCATAACTCAAAAGTAAAAAAAATACATTAAATAATAGAGAAAAAAACAGTTCATAAAATTTAAAGAGTAGAATAATAACAATAAAAAATAATTAAAGCATAAGAAACACATAAGAAAAAAGTATATTTTTATTAAATACCAAGTAGAAACACATGCAAGGTCTGTTAAATGCAATAAAAAAAAAAATCTTGGTTACATAGTTTGATTAATTAATATTACTTTAATTTGACTTATCTCCTTTGATAAAATAACATGACCACATTATCATATAATTCAAATAAAACTTAAACAAGTTATTAAGTCCAAAGTTTTTATTATAAAAACTTTATTTGTTGTGATATATAAACTTTTTTTTATTATTTCCTATTCTATTAAATTAAGAATTTTGTCATGTTGGGATGTTATTTTCTACTTTTTCTATGTAAATTGTGTTAATTTTAGTTAACATATTTTAAATTTAATATATTTTAAAACTATAGCTTAAATTCTTTTCGCAATGTCAATAAAATGAATTATATTACTTTTTTTAAAGTATAATAAAGTTATATATTTAAATTTTGAGAAATTAACCGTCAAGCCTTTTTGGATTATTATATGGTGCTTGAATTAGTGTTGGTCGGTGATTATTTTAATAATAATTTGATAAAAAGCTCAAAGTTCTAATTTGACCTTCTACTTTATCTTTGCTAGGACACATCGTTTTCATATTAATTTTTTTATAAAAAAAAATAAAGGAGACAAAAAAAAATTATTTAGTATCCACGTATCTCACCATTCACATAGTGACAAAAAATAAAGTGGCTTGAAAAAACATTGAACAAAAAATTTTATTTGATTAATCAATATTGCTATAATTTACTCTCATGTATTCTCATAAGATTTATCATTATTTAAGGATATAGATAACGTAATTGTTTGAACTAGAATAATTTGCATTTAATCTCTAAAATTATTCAAACTATTCGAGATTATCTATTTAAAGAAAAGTATAATACTCTTCATACATGTATAAGCTAGATTTAGAATTAGAACATAACCTTAAAAAAATTAGAATCGAATACAGAATTCCACTTTAACAAACACGTCTTACAAGTCCCATAAAATTTTCAGTATCTCTTTAACTCGCATGCTGCTAATGGATATTTAATTTTTAAAATTTGTAACGTGATTTGAGTATATAGAGTGTAACACTGGAAGAAACATATTCTTTTAGTATATATAATGTATAGAGAATGATGATTTTAATGTGTCATTTAATTTTCCAACATATGTTTCATGATTAAAAAAAATAAATTGTCAAATACTAACTAGAACACATGAAAGGTACGTTGCACGTAAGGGAAATTGATATAAAGTTGAGGAATCTTGAAGATTTTTTCTAACCTAATGTTAATAGTATTACATTGACTTGTCTCCATTGATAAAATAAGATGACGATAATATCATATAATTCAAATAAATTTTGAACAAGTAAAACGAGTGAAAAGTGGGCAAGCAAGCGGGGCTGAGTTTGAAGAGGATCATTTTGAGATTGATGTCCTTTTGAAATCATGGAAAAAATCTACGAAAGTAGAGGGATATAGTTTCTGATTCCAAAAAAGGATATAAGATTGTTTTTTTTTTTTTCCTGCAATATGCAAATCAATGTTTTTCTTTAAGTGGCAATAATTTACTCTGTGATATTAATATGTAACTAGTTTTATTGCCCGCCCCCTTCATATTTTATTATTTCATATTGATACGTTGAATAGTAGTGTTTGTAGCCAGAATAATGATTTTCATTACAGATTACTATGTGACTAGTAGCGCGTGACAGAATCATGATTTTTATTAAAGATTATGAAGTGACTAGTAGCGCGTGACAGTATTAGAACTTCATATACAATTATTCATGATTGTTATGTGACTAGAACTAGTAGCGCGTGACAGAATTATAATTTTCATTAAAGATTGCTATGTGACTAGTAACGCATAACAGTATTAGAATTTCATATACTATTAGGTCATCATTGCTATGTGACTAGCAGCCTGTGACGGAATTAGAATTTTCATTAAAAGTTGCTACGTGAAAAGGTTTAAAACAATAATAAAAAAATATGTTGAGAGTGGGATTTGAACCCACGCCCTTTCGGACCAGAACCTTAATCTGGCGCCTTAGACCAACTCGGCCATCTCAACATTTATTTATAATTTTCAACTTAAGTCATAAACATTATTTCTCGCACATCAATCAAAGAACGTATGTTGAGAGCAAATGGAGTTGCAGATCACAGCTAAGATCTTCATGCTTCAAACAATAAATTTTTTAGTCGTCAATTAAATTTCGATAGGATCAAGAATTTTTAGGTTTTTAAAGTTTTATTGTTCGATGATTTTCATGTAATGTAGAATGTTTCCTTTAATTGATTAGTCAAGCTTTTGTTGTTAAGAACTTAAGTTCTATAGCTTTTTTTTATAGACTTATGTCACAAACTTAGAGTATTTGCTAAAGCTTCGTGCGGCACTTGACAACTTACTAAGAATGTCTCACAATCTTGTAAACTCAAGTAAGCATTTAAAACTAAGATCGCTAAGAGAATGAAAGGAAGACTTAGAGAATTTTGCATAAAGGCTTATATTGCTCGGAAGAAAGCTTTACAATTTGTTAGATTGTTTGTTTCAAGCTTGAATACCATGCAAATGAATGACACCCCCTATTTATACTACCTCCTAAGGACCTAAGTGTAAATATTATTTATATTATAAGTCCCTTCATATTTACTTTTTAGTCCCTCTCTAGAAAAGTCTACACATTCTAGGAATTTCTAATCCTTTCCAAGAAATTATCTAAGTTATTCTAGAGAATTTTAAGGAATTCTCTAGCCTTCTTGATTAATCTAGAAGGTTCTAGAGTTCTTCGCAAATCTCTCCACAACTCTAGATCATTCCGCCCTCATCCGAACGCAAAATTTAATTGTCATGTGATGGAGCGTGACACTTAGCTTATTATTGATGGGGTTGTATTACCCCTAAAGATGTATCACCGCATATATACTGTGTATACATATTGTGTAAAAGAGGCAAGGGAAATTGGGGGTGATATTTGAAAAATAGAGGAGAAAAACTTGGGAAAAAATGAGGGTTGATATACTTTATTATTCTTAATGGTAAAATATCCACAATAATTGAAGAATGTTATGTAGTGAATGTGACTGCTTCTTCTTTAACTAAAGGTCTCATTTAAGATAGAGGAGAAAAACTTGGAAAAAATGAGGGTTGATATAATTTATTATTCTTAACGAAAAAACATCCACAATAATTGAAGAATGTGATGCAGTGAATGTGCTTCTTCTTTAACTAAAGGTCTCAATTTCGGACCTTGAATATGAAAAAATTGTTGACAGAAAGCGCTTCAATGAATGGATCCTAATAGTGCAAATCAAAACTAGTAAGATTTTAATAGATTTACCAAACACCAAATAAACCAGGGATGAGTTTTAAATATATAATAAAGTAATTAATTTACATAAATAGTCAGTTGTTTTATTTTATATAAAAATGGGCCAGAAAAAATCATTGAAAAAACATTGACTATATATTAACTGGCAAAAGTCTATAGAAAATATTACATTGACGTACCAATAGACTTACCCTATACATGAGCTATACACTGACCACACATTATGATACACTCAAAAAGTTGAATATAACTTAACTATACATGAAATATACACTGAGTATACATGAAGTATATACTGAATATTCAATAACGATCAACTCAAATTCACCTCTAGACAGTCCCAAATTTTAATATGAAACTCCTTCAATGTTTAGAGTCTTATTGATATATAGTCTGCTCAAAACAATTTATCTTTGAGTTACGCTGGGTTTTTTTAGAAAAAAAGAAAAGAAAAAAAAACAAATACAAGAAGAAAAAAGATACAGAAAAACAAAACGCATTAGGAGGGCTGAAAAAGAAACCAGAATAATGAGGGAGCATGCACATATTTAACTTATAGTTTCGATAATTGCACTTTATAACTATAGTTTCATTAGTTATAGAGGTTGCGACTTGTATATTTCAGTTGTGAATATACGAATGATAAATATATACAAATTATGTATTTATATATTTAGGAATTTTTTAAAATTTCCTTTGTACATTTTGCTTGCCAATATATAAATAAGGTAATTTATTACCATCTTTTTATAAATCGTAAACAAATAACTAAACATATATAAAATTTTAAATTTATACAATTAGAAACCTAAGTATACAAATTCTGAATTTATTCAAATCAATGAATTATATTAAATTAAACAAATAGCAAAAATTTAAAAAATTATAACCGTAAATTATATTTTTTATAATACCTAATATAGACTAAATATTTAGGAAAAATTACATGAATTAAGACATTTTTAAAAATAATTACTGATTTTAGCAAGAATTTTTGTTTATTATCATTTATAGCAATACTGTGATAAATCTATAATATGAATTAAAAGTAAATTATGTATGCAATATATTTGAATTATAATTGTTTTTTTAAATATCTTATGTTTGTTTTGTAAAAAATTATCACATTGTATTACTAAGTATATTAAAAATATGTGATAAATGCATTAATCCATTATTAAAACTTGTATTATATGTAATAATAAATATATTCATTTATTAATATACATTAAACTTATTATTATAAATTAATTAAATTGATTCAAGTGAACAAATTTTACTATAAATATAAATATTTTTTAAATAACAAATTTATGTTAAGTTTCCCCAAATATTTACTATTCGCCTCCTTTTTCCAAAAAGTATCCAAAGCCCATAAAAGGCCCCTTAGAAAACTAAAAGCGAAATCATTCACATGGAAACCTTTATCACCTTGCAATAGTTAGAAAAAAAACCAAAGAATTGATTTGTTTTTAGTGATTCGAATTTGTATTCTCTTGTTTCTTTGTAGTGTTAGTTGCGATTTAAAAAGTTAATTTGCCTAATTTTTAAAAGTAAATTTGATATTACATTACTCGTGAATTTTAAAACAAAAAAATTTGATATTCAAAAATATATAAAAATAGTATAATGTAATTTTTTCCCTCATCAATATGTATAATGTATAAAGATATCGTAAAATATTAGTTAAATATCATATCATTTAACTCTAAAAAATAAACTATGACAACTAACATGAAACCGAGGAAGAATCATGTAAGGTCTATTTTCTTCATTTGGGACCCACCCAAACAATAATAATTAACCTCCATTTCATCTTTTGTATTTTCTATCTACAAAATTAGAATTATTTTGACTGAGACTTGTAAACATGCTTTGTCTCTACATGTCTCCATTTTCAAAATTTCAATTTATGAAATATTTAGACACAAACACATGCGAGAAACTTTTAAGCTGTGTTTATTAATTAATAATAATTTTTAAGATGTTGACCTTGATAACTAATTTGAAATATAGATTTATTAAAATTAGGTAGATTATATAAAATTTGCTTAAATTTCAGTTATTTCTTACTTATTTAATCAAATTACAAAAATCTTACTTGTTTTCATACTATCAATAACAGATATCGATTTTAAGCTTTGAATACATAAAAATTTCTCGGTAGTTCAGATTGGAGAGAGTAAGATTAAAAATTCGAACTAGTAATATCAAAAATTAAAATAATAATTAAGTAAGAGACAATCTTTGTTATCATGACGGATAAAATAACTCATCGGTTAATCAAGTGCACCATTTAATCTTGTTAGAACTCGGATATATTAGATCAATTTTAATAAATATATACATAAAATATCTAATTTTTTTGAAAAAGACCACATATAAATCCACTTGCACCATAATTTTGAACAATAAATTCACATCTATATTAGAAAAAAAAAGAATATTCTTTAAATGCATATAATATATATGATCCACTTGACACATGCCAATAATGGAGGTCAGACTAAAACAAGTCAAGAAAAAAAAACACCAATTTAATAATTTGGACTATTTATTATGATAAGTCACATAACAAGCAACTCATTTATTTTGGAGGACCTAAAATAAATGTCCACAAAAAAATATAAGTGGCCTACTATTTTCTTCAAATTATTGTTAATAGTCCACATACATGCACTTTTTCAAAATCATATCAAACCTTAATTCATCCTCACAAAACTCCAAGAAGAAAAATAAACTTAATGTTATGTTCATTGTGACCATACATATTTTTTCGAATACCACTATCTCTAATTACTTGTCTGTTTTTTTTTCCAGTTATCTCTAATTACTTTTTCATTTCGACAAGTCAGGAAAGGAAAAATTTTAAACTTGTTATATCCTCAATTAATTAATTTGAAAAGTATAGAATTTCTTGAAAGCGTTAAATTTTTAATTCACACACTTTATGATTAATAAGGGTAAAATGATAAATTCACTATGTTAATGATTATTTTTTTAATAAATGTGTTAATTTATAAACAGAAAAGTGATTAGAGACAGGAGAAGTAATGCTATCAAATTAAATCAACCTATATGTAAATAAGGTAATTTTTCATACTATAAGTGTAATTTGTAAAAATAAAACAATAACTTGTTATAAATTAATCTAATTAGATTAATATTGTAAAATTTTACTTTATTATAAATGAATATTAATTTTACTCCTAGAAAAATATAAATTGAACCTGAAAGAAGAAGAAAGAAAGGCAAGAAGTTAAAATACAAATCGGCTCAGTCAGATGTAATTTGCAAGTGGGGGTGGGGAGGGTGGGGTGGGGGGGGTGGGGGGCTCTTTTAAATGTATGTGAACGTTTCCTCATATCCACAAAAATAAAGATATGACTTATATAACATATTTTTAATGTTAATGTGTTTTTTCTTTCGGAAGTGTGTTTTTTAAAAATAAAATAAAAAATGAGGGGTTTATTTTTTGGGACTTTGATTAGATCAAACTGTTTTCGAGAGAAATGTGACCACGAGAACATCATCAGATGTTGTAGATAAATTTATTAAATAATTAAGTTGAATAATATAATCTATTTTTCCGAAACTAAAGTAATTTTCCTTCAAGATACTTTCTTTTTTAACAAAAAAACATTTGAGAAAAATATACTTTAAAAACACTTTTAAATTTTTTAGCCAAACACAAATTGTAGCTTAAAAATACTTTTGAAATTCATTAATCAACTACTTTGTACCGAGAGTATTTTTTTAAAAAAATAATGCTTAAACGATTAAAAATTACTTTCGAAAAACACATTTTAATAATATATTAAAAAGTAAAATTAAGTACTTCTTTCAAAATAAACATTTTGTGTTTTGTTAACTTATTAAAAATTGCTTTCTATGTGCCTTAAGTATATAGTTTTTGTCTAATTTTCTTTTTTAGAAAATATTTTTGAATATCAACTTACGAAATGAAAAATTAAGAATGCCATATATTTACTCCAAAAGAAAGAAACAAAAAAAGATGGCATGCTAGCAAAAACAATACAAAATTGATGATGCACATGGAGACTAGGATAATTTAGGCACGTAATATGAGTATTGGATAATGAAAAGGGTAAAATTTACTCCTATTATGTGTTTATATCAAGTTAATACATATATGATATGTGTTTAGATTTATAATTTTTTTTACTTCAATAAATTACGTAATAATAAAAATTAAACTGACTTGGTGTAAACACCTTATTCGGGTAAGTTTTTTCCTAATGAAAGCGTATGACTATTTTGAAATAAAATTGTTTATATTGTTGAAATATACTAGAAACAAAGTCTATTTGATTATATTAGACATCTGACCAACACAGTAGAAAAAAACTATAATAGCTTCGTCAATCAGCAAAATAAAAACATACGCCAAATAAAGACACATAATTTAAGTTACTATTCTTAAAGAATTTACATTATTTGGATTAAATACGTCGTTTATGACCTCATTATTTAAAAAAAGTATTTGAACATGTATAATTTTAAAAATAATGTTAATTTTTTTTAGAGTAATTTAGAGTGAAAAATGTGAAAATAAATATTTGGAGTTTTTCGAATTTTAGAATATTTGGTCTAGCAATGGTGTTGGTGGCCAAATAATTGAATGTATGGTTCATAGTATTGAGTCAAAACCTTAGCACATTACTTGGACGCATTGTAAGGATAATATACCTACACTAGTCAATACCTAAATTAACTATTCAACAAAATGCAAAATTATAAGCAGCCAAAGATGATCAATGACAATTATTTTAATTCTTTATAGTTGTTGGTCCCGGAGGATGATTAGTCACATTGAAATTGAGACACGCGCCACAGAGTTAGAAAACACTTCACAATTGGCGAACAATGACATCATTACTGAAAATAAAAACAATTCACCGTAAAACAGTGAAAGCATATTCTCACTGAATAGTATAAAAAATTTCCTAATTTTTCATATAGTTCCTCACCGATTAATCGAAAATATATGTGAAAATAGTTAGTAAATATTTTTAAATGAAAAAATAGTGATTTTAATAGTACGCTTTGAAGTAGAAATCTCACTAACTATGCACTAATTATTTGTAATTTTTAAGAAGAAACAATGAGTAATTATTGATAATGTATTATATATTTGTAAAATTTTACCAAACCAATCAAATAGAAACTATATATATAATAATAGTATATAGTTTTCAATTCAATAATTGAGGAATTAATGGATAAACTGTAGAATCCAGTGAAAGGGGAATATTAATTAAAAAAATCAATATTAATATTGAATCTTTTTGGATAGAATCGACGTCAATTTTGAAAAAATAGTTGACAATTATGTATATTCTGTTCTTTTCGTAAGAAGTAATTATGAACAATATATCCAATTATAGAGGAAGGTGTTTTCATAATAATAATCATAAATTTAAAGAGATATTATTCTTGTATTTAGGGAACAATTTACAAAAAATTATGTCATATTTTTATTTTTTTTTATGTGTGTTTATTCTTTAGTATTGACATCTTATTACACTTGGATGGTTATTCTGAAAAAAAAATTTATGAGCATATTGATATTGTGTGGGAGAGCATTACGTATAGTTTCACCTTTTTTAAAAGGATAGCATTTAGGACCTTAAATAATGTTGTAAAGAAAATTTATTCATATTCGATACTTATATCATATCAATTAAGGATAAAGATAATACCTTTCTAGATTATGCAAAATATACTAAGGATCAAAATAAGTTAACCCCCGTTTATTAGGGACCATGGTGATAATTTTCTTAGAGAAAAGACTTTAAATTTTAAGTTTAAAAATATTAAGGACCATTTTAATCATTTTTCAAAGAAAAGACTATGTATTCGTGTCACGACCCAAAATCGAGCCGCGACTGACACCCACACTTACCCTACTATGTGAGCGAACCAACCAATCTAAACCCTAACATTCAATATAATATCAACAGGCAAGTAATGCGGGAGGAAAAGACTTAAATCATTAATAAAAACCAATTCAATAACTCTACAAATTTAACATCTATTATTTCCCCAAATCTGGAAGTTCATCCCCACAAGAACATTATGATAAAATACTAAACTAAGAGTATTCTAAAAAGCTAAAATATCACAAAAGCTAGTCCATGCAGGAACTTCAAAGGCATCAAGACAGGAGGGAAGAAGATCCAGTCCAAGCTAGAAGCGTGAGCCTCACCCTGAAATAGGTGGTGTATTGTTGGTTAATGAAGCCGGGATCTAGTGTGCGGTTTTGAGTTGAAGACGACGCTATGTTGACTGCACTCCACAAATAAACACTGAAGGAAAAACAAAAGTAGGGGGTCAGTACAAACACAGTACTGAGTAGGTATCATCGGCCAAACAAAATAGGAAAGCAATATATTCAGATAACATCATAAAATCAAACTAAATTTTTAACAGTGGATAGCAACAAGTATAAACATCATTTTATAAGTACCGCCAAGTTCCAACATGAGGACCACGCCTCAATACATACTCCTTGGGAATATAGGTTCATTAGATTGAGTATAGTAACATTCTTTCAACTTCATTATCTTTATTCCTTTGTGTCGGTAGTGACAATCCGTTCCAATATACTATGGTCGGTACGCATGACACTACGATCCCCTTACACTTAGGTGTCGCGATACGTGACACTCCGATCCCCTAATTCTACGGTCGGTTCGTTGACACCGATCCCTAATTTCTACGTGTCGGTTCGTGACACCCGTCCCACTAAATCTACGTGTCGGTTTCGTGACACCCCGATCCCCTCATTCTATGTGTCGGTCGTGACACCGATCCACCAATTCTCGTGTCGGTTCGTGACACCGATCCCCTAATTATACGGGTCGGTTCGTGACACCCGTCCACTAAGTCTCATTATATTAGTAAATAAGCCTTCTTTTATACCAGGCATCATCATCTAATACTTTAGTTCATCAGCATCTTCTGTTACCAAGACATCATCATCTCAATTACTTAGTTCATCAAGCCTTCTTTTATACCAAGGCATCATGCATCTCATTTACTTTAGTTCATAAAGCCTTCTTTTATACCAAGGCATCATCATTTAACAAGAGATTAGGTTTTTATCAAAATTTGGGATTCAATGGCTTAATCATGCTGGTTTCATCACAATCATATCTATTAAAATCCACATTCATGCATACACACATTAGCATATAGAAGACTTTTTAATACTACCCAAAACCCTATCACTCCTATTAGAGTTTTACTCGAATAGCATAAAAAACCATAACATACCTCTACCGAAAGAATTGCGATCAACAAGCTATCTTCTAAAAATCCGTGCTATCCTCTTCGTTTCTCTCTCTCTACTCGTTTTCTCCATCTCTTTCTGTTCTTTTCGTTTTTTTATTCAAACTTCTCTTTCTTTTACCCTAATTCGCATTATAATTAAAGTTATAAAAAGATGGCATAATAACCACTAATTAACTTAGTGTTACATCTGTTAACCCCCAAGTAATTAGACTTATTAACATTAACCCTACTTTATAATTTAAAGCAGGAAATAGTCCAACACGCCCTTAAATTAATTACAGAAATCGACCAGCATGGGATTAAGCAGCCTGTGACGGGCCGTCGTGCCTGCGATGGTCCGTCCTGTTGTCCGTCACAAAGTCTAGAGACTTGATTCTCTGTTAAAAGTGCTGTGACGGGCCGTCGTGCCTGCGACAGGTCGTTCGCCATTTTCGTCCGTGACGTTCAGAGCGTCGATCTCAGTTACCAAAATTTTAAATTCTAAGTGTTTGGAACGAGACCCCCACGACGGTCCGTCGTGCCCATGACGGTTCGTCGTGGGGGGTCCGTCGACTCGGCCAGTTTTTCCAGAAATAAAATCTGTTGCTCAAAACGAAAAACATTGTCGTTACAATAGATACCAATTTTACCCATCGTTCGTCTCGAACGATCACGAAAGGAAAAATAGTGAAAGAAGTACCGGATCTGAAACAGGTGTGGGTATCTCTCTTGAATATCAGCATCATCTCTCCCAAGTGGATTCTTCAAATTGGTCGATTCTTCCATGCACCTTAATGGATTTTGCAATCTCCCTCGATCTCAACTGTGCGGACTTCTCTATTAAAATGGCAAACAGGATCCTCCTCATACGAAAAGTTATCATCAAGCAGAATGAATCCAACGAATGATGAGTTTCCATCCCCATGGTATCTTTTCAGCATAGACACATTGAATACCGGAGGCACTCCTGACAGCCCTGGAGGCAAGGCTAATTCATAAGCCACCTCCCCTACGCGCGTAAGTACTTCAAAATGGACCAACTATTACCTCGGGGCTTAGCGTACCTCTTTTACCAAAAGCATCACCACCATTCATGGTGAACCTTCAGCCAAAAACTTGCTCAATCTCAATAAACTCCAAGTCCCTAACCTTTCGATCCGGCAACTCTTTTTGCCTACTTTGAGCCGCTAAAAGGCTTTTCTTGAATAAGATTTCCCACTTCTATAAACGAATCCCTCAAAAGGTCAGTACCCAAGGGTTAACCTCAATGCATAAAACCAACCAATGGGAGACCTACACTTCTCCCCATCAACGCTCAAAGGAGCCATATCGAATACTTAAGTGATGCTATTATTGTATGAAAAACTCCGCTAAGGGTAAGGAAGTTATCCCAATGACCACCGAATTCTCTCACAAATGATCGAAGCATATATCCTCCAACATTGATCGGTCGCTCAGACTGTCCATCGGTCGAGGGGGAAAAAAAATGCAAGACTAAAGGTCAACCTAGTACCTAATTCCGCGTGCAATGTTCGCCCAAAACTTAGAAGAGTAAACTGCGTACCCTATCGTGATATGATGGACAGTGGAACTCCATGCACCGAAACAATTTTGAAGCTTTGAGAGTCTGGCAACTCTCGGCATTGTAAGTCACCTTAACCGGAAGGGAAAAAATGAGCAGACTTAGTAAGCTGTGTCCACAATTACCCAAATATAGAGTCCAAACTTGCCCAATTGTCTTTGGTAAGACCAACACGGAAGTCCATTGCAATTCTCTCCCACTCCATTCAGGAATAGGCATTCTCTGAGTGTTGAAGTGTTCCTCCGGGGCCTCTGGGGCCTCTGGTGTTCATACTTTACTTGTTGACAATTTGGACATTTGGCAAAAAAAACTCAACAATGTCGGCTTCATTCTACTCCAACAAAAATGTTGCCTTAGGTCACGGTACATCTTGGTTGCCCCACCCATGATGTATTAGACTATCCAGGAATATGAGCCTCTGTAAGATAGTGTGGATCAAATCATACAGCAAGGGGTACACATTACCCGTCCCCTATTCTCAAAAACACCTTCCTCACCATATGCTTGAGCCTCTCTCTCAACCACCTTATCTCGGATTCGGCTTAGTTTCTCGTCATCAAACTGTTTCCCCTTGATCTTGTCAAGAAAAGAAGACTCGCCTCCACACTGGCAACAACAATCCTCCTCTCATTTACTTTACATCATCAAGTCATTAGCCAGAGTCTGAACCTCTCAGCCAATGGGAGGTCTAGAAACTTCTAAGTGGGCTTAAACTTACCCATGCGCCCTGCTTTTCTGCTTAAGGCGTTCTTCCACAACATGAGCTTTCCGGATGATACAAGATGGCTAACATCATAATCCTCAGTAGTTCCATCCACATCCTCTGTCTCAATTCAAATCTCTCTGAGTAAAGACATACTGTAAACTACGATGTGGTCCATATAGACTTCACACTTAACCCCATATAGATAGTGTCTACATTGCTTAATGGAAAACACCCACGCAGCCAACTTCTAAATCGTGGGTCGGCTAATGAGTTCAGGCCACCTTTTAATACCTCGAGCATAAGGCAGCAATTACATTTTTTCTTGAATTAGGCACTGCCACCCAAACCAGATAGGATTGGCATCACAGTAAAACAATGAAGTTCTTACCTCTACTGGCAGGGTGGTGAGGATGGTGCGGTAGTCAGCAAGGTCTGGAGGTTCTGAAAGCGTCCTACATTCATCCGACCATACAAAATGGAACATTTCTGCTTAGTCAAGTTCGTCAATGGGAAGCAATCAGAATAAGAAGAGAATCCCTGACAAATCGACGGTAGTAATGGCTAAACAAACAAAGCTTCTTATGTCGGACACATTAGTAGGTCTTACCAAATTCTTCACTAACTGCGATCTTAGAAGGATCCACCATCAATCATCTTTAGGAAAAACCACGGTTGCCCCAAGAAGGGACACTAAATCTAGCCAAAACTCACACTTGGAGAATTTGGCATATAAGCTTTTTATCCTAAAACATTTTCCAACACATTCTTACCTGCTCCTATGTTCCTTTATTACTCTTGGAGTCTATCATCAATAAATACGATCAACAAAGAGGTCCAAGATATGGCTTAAAACTCCCGTCATCAAAGTCATGAA